>OU342743.1:157180796-157252340 GCA_910589775.1 Avena eriantha | reverse complement strand
TGATTCATGTGTGGTTTGTGTAAAGAACACACATGTAATGACTCAAGTGGGTTCATATGTGGTTTGCAAAAAGAACACACATGCAATGACTCAGGGGGTCCATGTGTGGTTTGTGGAAAGAAGACACATGCAATGAACACTGGTGGGTCCATATGTGGTTTGTGAAAAGAACACACATGCAATGACTCAGGGGGGTCCATGTGTGGTTTGTGGAAAGAACACACATGCAATGAACACTTGTGGATCCATATGTGGTTTGTGGAAAGAACACACATGCAATGACCACTAGTTGATCCATGTGTCGTTCATGATAGGAACACACATGCAATGACATTGGTTGATCCATATGTGGTTTGTGACAATAACACACATGCAATGACTCAAGTGGGTTCATATGTGGTTTGTGAAAAGAACACACATGCAATGACTCAGGGGGTCCATGTTTGTTTTTTGGAAAGAACACACATGCAATGAACACTGGTGGATCCATATGTGGTTTGTGGAAAGAACACACATGCAATGACACTGGTGGATCCATATGTGGTTTGTGAAAAGAACACACATGCAATGACTCTAGTGCTGGTTTTAGTATAACAACACACATGCAATGACTCTAGCGGGTCCATATGTGGTTTGTGAAAAGATCACACATACAATAACTCTAGTGGATCCATGTGTGGTTTGTGGAAAGAACACACATGCAATGACCACAGGTTGATCCATATGTGGTTTGTGGAAAGAACACACATGCAATGACACTGGTTGATCCATCTGTGGTTTGTGGAAAGAACACACATGCAATGACTCAAGTGGGTCCATATGTGGTTTGTGAAAAGAACCCACATGCAATGACTCAGGGGGTCCACGTGTGGTTTGTGGAAAGAACACACATCCAATGAACACTAGTGGATCCATATGTGGTTTGTGGAAAGAACACACATGTAATGACACTAGTGGATCCATATGTTGTTTGTGAAAAGAACACACATGTAATGACTCTAGTGCTGGTTTTAGTATAAGAACACACATACAATGACTCTAGTGGGTCCATATGTGGTTTGTTCAAAGAACACACATGCAATAACTCTGGTGGATCAATGTGTGGTTTGTTTAAAGAACACACATGCAATTACCACTGGTTGATCCATATATGGTTTGTGGAAAGAACACACATGCAATGACACTGGTTGATCCATGTGTCGTTTGTGGAACACACATGCAATGACTCTAGTGCTGGTTGTAGTATAAGACCACACATGCAATGACTCTAGTGGGTCCATATGTGGTTTGTGAAAAGAACACACATGCAATGAATCTAGTGGATCCATATGTGGTTTGTGCAAAAGAATACACATGTAATGAACACTGGTGGATCCATAAGTGGTTTGTCGAAAGAATACACATGAATTGAACATTGGTTGATCCATATGTGGTTTGTGGACAGAACACACATGCAATGACACTAGTTGGTCCATATGTGGTTTGTGAAAAGAACACACATGCAATGAATCTAGTGGATCCATATGTGGTTTGTGGAAAGAAAAACATGCAATGACCACTGGTTGATCCATGTGTGGTTCATGACAGGAACACACATGGAATGACATTGGTCGATCAATATGTGGTTTGTTACAATAACACACATGCAATGACTCAAGTGGGTCCATATGTGGTTTGTGAAAAGAAAACACATGCAATGACTCAGGGGGGGTCCATATGTGGTTTGTGGAAAGAACACACATGCAATGACCACTGGTAGATCCATGTGTCGTTCATGATAGGAACACACATGCAATGGCATTGGTTGATCCATATGTGGTTTGTGATAATAACACACATGCAATGACTTGTAACACCCTCAAATAGGCCCTATGCAAGTTTTAGCCCTTTCCGCCAAACCCGCATAGAAACGATCCAAGGACGCCCACCAGGCACTTTCGTGCGGGTGGAAAACAAAGTAATACCATTACACAACAGTCCTCGATGGGACCCACATAATAGATATATATACAACAGCGACTCAACGAGTCAAGAATACATATATACAATACAAAGATCTAAATCACCTTGAAACCGATAGAGCGTCCGACTACGGACAAGATGCAAATGGGGCTAAGAGCCCTGAAGAATAACCAATGGCGTCCATAACCCTGCCCAGGCCAAGCCGGAAGGGTAACCCTGCTAACGACGTCGATCTCATACCTGCTAAAACAAAGGGGTGCCGACAAAGGGAAAAGGAAAAAGAGGAGCGTCAGTACTAAGGCCAGTACACGGCGAGGCTAGAATTCGGCGGCTCTCGCCTACATAGGTATGGTGGGCTGAAGCGGCAGCGCAGCGGCACTAAACAACCTATAGAGACTCGGACAACTGGCGATTATCAGAGAGGGGTAAGAAAGACCTATTCGGATCCAACCTGAAGCTAACACTAAACAAACCCATCCTGGTTTTTCCCCCCCTCAAGACCAAACGAGGAAGTCGGACCAAGGAACTCACACAGTTGGTAAATTTTATTCATTCCATTATAGTTGAAGCAATTACTAGTCAGGTATAGATAGCATGAGTCATCCTGATAGCATAAGTAGTGGCCAGTTTTAGTTAGCGTTCCGTTGTAGTTGGAACATTTACTAGTCAGATATAATTGTTCTGAGGAATCCCAAACCCAATAGTTGTTGACACTTTTATCACATTCCATTGGAGTTGCAATACTTACTAGGCAGGTACAGTATGACACAGATCACCACAGATCCACCAGTTGTTGGCATTTTTATTATCCATTCTGTTATAGTTGCATCTGATTACTAGTCACATTGTAAGTCAAATTTATAGCACTACTTTAGTTATGCTTGTCTATGATCGAGATACTGTGCTCCAAGTCGTCCATAACCGCGGACACGGCTTTCAGAAAGTTTTACCCTACAGGGGTGCACAAATAGCAACACACACTCGATCAACCTCGGAAAAACCAACTCAAAACCCAACGAGGCATTCACGACAAAGTGATCACAGGATTCAGAAATATTTCAGTGGGCCACCCCACTAAGCTACCCGCAACGAAGTTGGCCGGCTCTGGAACGGACCCAGGGTTTGCGTCAATGGCTGTAAACGACTGGGAACCCGAAAGTGTGACTGGGCTTGTCGATACCGCGAAAACACTCCGCATCCAAAATAGTACAGGTTCTCCACGCACAATCTTAGATAAAGCAGTAAACATGGCATAAGTACAGGATAGTAATAAAGCCCCAAACTACTTGTGGCCCCAAGAAATAGAAATGAATCAAGCTCTGGCTCAGGGGGGTCCATAAGGCCTCCCGGATGTGGATAGTGCGAAAAATCAAGGAACAGGTATCAAGTACTCGGGGTCCTATGGGACACAAGTGAGCGTGGAAGAACCAAATAACATCTATTGCCCACCGATGCCTCTACATTAGTGATATCTAGCATTTTAATAGTTGTATTTAAAGTCATGATCATCTCCACCAATAAACATCTCCATCGATAAACATCTGCCAGCGTTCCATCAATTGTGGTACTGGACAACACGAGATCACACCTGAGAAAGCGACTACGACTCGCAAGGCCAGCTATCTACCAAACACAGGTAATAGGAGGTGTCCAAGGCAATATAGAGGCTACACGGGATATAACTGGGGTGTGGAAACTAAAGCATCGCGACACGGATAGCAATAGATCAACAGGAGCAAATAAAGACTATAAATGCAAAATAGGTAGAAGGGGGAGACATGCTCGCCTGGGAAACACTGCTGAAGGTTCATAGCCGGAGAACTTGTCGGTACTCGCATCCACTCATCGGCCTAATCCGCGAAGAAGCAAACACTAGAAGAAACACCGGATGCAATATTTAATACCACGGCAAAAGATCCGGCATGATCATGATATGTTGCATATGCGGTGCAATTAGGCAGTATTAAGCGGAACTGGGTTCCGACAATTAATTACACGGTTCAAGTTATTTAGAACCCTGCAATTTAAATGTTGTATTAACAAGGCAAATCATGGCATCGGTTCGCTATACCATTTAAATGGAGTCCGGAATGAGACAAAGACATCCCGCAGATGGACTCCATATTTAATTATTAGATGAATCGACAATACAACCCGGACCCACAAAATATGTATCCAGGCATGTTCAATTGATATGCAACAATTCATATAGATGGCATTTATTAAAATAGGGGTCTTAGTTAGGGGATCACATTAGGGTTCGGAAGATCTTGGGTTCCGGGGGTTCGGGGTCCGGCAGGGTTCGACGGGGATCGGTCTTCGGATAACGGGAGGTAGATCTTGTCGCATCCGTGTCTTCGGATCCGGGAAGGAGGTCTTGAAGTCCAAGTTGGGAGATCTTGCTGCCGGTGACAAAGAACTCGGGTTTGGAAGGAGGTCTTGCGGTTTCCGATGGAGATCTTGACGCTCGGGGCGGTCCGGGGTCTCGGTCATCGAATTCAGGAAGAAGAACATGTCGATTCCAGGCTCCAGGTCGACGGCCTTGTCGTCCGTGATGGCGAACTCAAAGTCCCGTGAAGAAGATCATGTCGTCCCACGTGCTTCGGAAAACTTCAGGGTTCGGACTCCGGTAGAAGTTCTTGTCGTTCCCTGTCGAAGATCTTGTTGTCCATATGAAGACCTTGGTGCGCCATCTCGATCATCTGTGGCCAGCATCGGGTTGGTCTTGTCCGTGAGGATGTCTTGGCGACAGGATCGAAGAACTTGTTACAGGTCGGTCTTGTACTTGGATTTGGCTTCGAGAAGATCTAGAGGATCGGGCTTCCAACCTCACATCCTCATGCTGTACCGGCTCGCGCAGCCAAACAGATCCAGCACGCACCAAGACAGCGAAAGGCAAAAACACTGCAAGGCCTACCTGGCCTGGCGTGCAACTCCAGGAGGCAGACGCGCGAACAGAGGACGGCGGCCGGAGGCGAGCTAGGCTCGCTGGCGGCCAGCGAGGTGGAGAGGAACAGGGCCAAAGGCGCTCGGGGTCGGCGTGGGGAGGGTGGCCATGGTGGCGTAGGCCCGCACAGGAGGAAGGCGGTCTTGGCCGAGGCCAGCGTCAGGTCTTGCTAGCGGGGCCGTTGCTGGGGCGCGTGGGCGACGGGGTCGTGGCCGGGCTCAGGGTCGTGGCCGAGCTTGGGGGAAGGCGATGCGGAGAGGCGGCGGGGTCGTGGCGACGGCGACGATGAGCAGAGGATGGCGAGGAGGAGGGGAGGGCCCGGTGGCGGCACGGGACCTAGAGGTGCAGGGCCGAGGAGAGGGGCAGCCTCGCACGAGGCGGCGGCGAGGACGGATGCGGCCGGCTCGGGTACGAAGAGGAGGAGGGGCGCGACAGAGGTTGAGGAGGCGGGGAACGGCCGCGCGGCCGGTCGCTGCTGTGGTGGCGAAGTCCGATGGGGTAGAGGGCGAGGTCGGCGATGGAGAGGGGGGAGGCCGACGAGAGAGGCGGCGAGGAGGCCTACGACGGTGCTCCGGCACTGCAGCGCTCACGGGGCCGGCATGATCGAAGCCATGCGGCGGTGGAGGCTCGCGCGAGGGGAGGGATGGTGACAGGGGGCGAGCGGTCCAGCGCGTGCGTGCGGGAGATGGTGTTGGGGCCAGGGCGGAGCGTGCGTGGGGGTGTGGGCAGGTGCTGCGCGCGTACGCGGGTGGGGCCAGGCGGGCAGTGTGGTTAGGTGGCGGCTCGATCGGGCAGGGTGAGCGGGAGTGGTAAAATGAGGTGGCCCGGGGAATGATGTGGCAATCCGTTAGTGGTGGGAGTGAGGTGGCCGGCGGAAGAGGGAAAGAGAGAGAGAGGAAGAGGGGTGGCGGTAGAGGGAGTAGGTGGGGTTAGGGTTTTAGTTAGGATTAGACTAGGTTTTAGTTTAGGGCTTGGAGGTGGCCGGCCAGGCTTTCGGGCCTGGCGGGCTTCCTCCCAAAAATAAAATAAATATTTTATTATTTAAAACGGAGCTTTTGAAAACCATTGGTAGACGAAACAAGATAATCCAGAGACCCGGGTTTTGTATTTGAATAAAGATGGGGCGTTTAGAAAACAAAACTAGGCTTTCCAAAAATAGTTTTGTACAAACACATGCATGATGACATGACGATGCTCAAATGCAATGTGGCATGATGACATGAGCATGCGGTCATGACGATGCAATGCACAAAAACAACGCGATTTTCTAGTAGTGGTTTTTGCGGGGCGCCACAATTCGACACCACTAACAATGGATCTTGCCCTCGAGATCCGCCTCATGGTACCAGAAAGAAGGTCGGCGATCTGAAACTTCTCGCTTCATGTAGATCCTCGCGACACCACTAACAAGAGGTCGTTGTCCGTGATCGTCGAGAGAACACTCCGGAAACAAACGGCGAAGGTAGAGGTATCAACAAATTAAGCCACCTCTATCTTCAGGGGAAGGAGTAATTGCAGATCCACCGATTCAATGTACAAAAACGAATGATAAGAGTAGTCGGATGGTGATCAGTCCATCGCGCACCCAAAGCATTACTCTGCACATGAATAGGAGAATTATGCAACCAACTCTTGGAAACATACTAAAGATCTCGATAAACGAGGTTCGGAACAAAGCAGGGATGCAGACTCTGCATCGGATCTGGCATAGATGATGTCGTCACGTCGGAAAACACCGGAAGGCACGAGAAGGAACAAAGAGAAGTCCAACAGATGGAGGATTCCTCAGATAGCACGAAGACCGGATGTAGCAGCACCGTTACCAAAGAAGGAAGCGGAAACCCTGAAGGTACGACGGAAACCCAACCACGAGATTCCTGGACTCGAAGAAAAGATAAGAGAGAAGAATCAAAACACGCAGAGGTAAGAGGAGAATAGCAAAGGGGTAAGGAGTAAAAGCAGACCTAATCAGATCTATCCAACCGATTTTCCAAAATAGTCTTGACACTCTACTTCAGCCGTTAGCTAGGTTATCCTACAGGCTGGACTTGTGGGGTATCGCAACTGCTGGGCTCTGATACCACTCTGTAACACCCTCAGATCGGCCCTATGCAAGTTTTAGCCCTTTCCGCCAAACCCGCATAGAAACGATCCAAGGACGCCCACCAGGCACTTTCGTGCGGGTGGAAAACGAAGTAATACCATTACACAACAGTCCTCGATGGGACCCACAGAACAGATATATATACAACAGCGACTCAACGAGTCAAGAATACAGATATACAATACAAAGATCTAAATCACCTTGAAAACGATAGAGCCTCCGACTACGGACAAGATGCAAATGGGGCTAAGAGCCCTGAAGAATAACCAATGGCGTCCATAACCCTGCCTAGGCCAAGCCGGAAGGGTAACCCTACTAACGACGTCGATCTCATACCTGCTAAAACAAAGGGGTGCCGACAAAGGGCAAAGGAAAAAAGAGGAGCGTCAGTACTAAGGCCAGTACACGGCGAGGCTAGAATTCGGCGGCTCTCGCCTACATAGGTATGGTGGGCTGAAGCGGCAGCGCAGCGGCACTAAACAACCTATAGAGACTCGGACAACTGGCGATTATCAGAGAGGGGTAAGAAAGACCTATTCGGATCCAACCTGAAGCTAACACTAAACAAACCCATCCTGGTTTTTCCCCCCCTCAAGACCAAACGAGGAAGTCGGACCAAGGAACTCACACAGTTGGTAAATTTTATTCATTCCATTATAGTTGAAGCAATTACTAGTCAGGTATAGATAGCATGAGTCATCCTGATAGCATAAGTAGTGGCCAGTTTTAGTTAGCGTTCCGTTGTAGTTGGAACATTTACTAGTCAGATATAATTGTTCTGAGGAATCCCAAACCCAATAGTTGTTGACACTTTTATCACATTCCATTGGAGTTGCAATACTTACTAGGCAGGTACAGTATGACACAGATCACCACAGATCCACCAGTTGTTGGCATTTTTATTATCCATTCTGTTATAGTTGCATCTGATTACTAGTCACATTGTAAGTCAAATTTATAGCACTACTTTAGTTATGCTTGTCTATGATCGAGATACTGTGCTCCAAGTCGTCCATAACCGCGGACACGGCTTTCAGAAAGTTTTACCCTACAGGGGTGCACAAATAGCAACACACACTCGATCAACCTCGGAAAAACCAACTCAAAACCCAACGAGGCATTCACGACAAAGTGATCACAGGATTCAGAAATATTTCAGTGGGCCACCCCACTAAGCTACCCGCAACGAAGTTGGCCGGCTCCGGAACGGACCCAGGGTTTGCGTCAATGGCTGTAAACGACTGGGAACCCGAAAGTGTGACTGGGCTTGTCGATACCGCGAAAACACTCCGCATCCAAAATAGTACAGGTTCTCCACGCACAATCTTAGATAAAGCAGTAAACATGGCATAAGTACAGGATAGTAATAAAGCCCCAAACTACTTGTGGCCCCAAGAAATAGAAATGAATCAAGCTCTGGCTCAGGGGGGTCCATAAGGCCTCCCGGATGTGGATAGTGCGAAAAATCAAGGAACAGGTATCAAGTACTCGGGGTCCTATGGGACACAAGTGAGCGCGGAAGAACCAAATAACATCTATTGCCCACCGATGCCTCTACATTAGTGATATATAGCATTTTAATAGTTGTATTTAAAGTCATGATCATCTCCACCAATAAACATCTCCATCGATAAACATCTGCCAGCGTTCCATCAATTGTGGTACTGGACAACACGAGATCACACCTGAGAAAGCGACTACGACTCGCAAGGCCAGCTATCTACCAAACACAGGTAATAGGAGGTGTCCAAGGCAATATAGAGGCTACACGAGATATAACTGGGGTGTGGAAACTAAAGCATCGCGACACGGATAGCAATAGATCAACAGGAGCAAATAAAGACTATAAATGCAAAATAGGTAGAAGGGGGAGACATGCTCGCCTGGGAAACACTGCTGAAGGTTCATAGCCGGAGAACTTGTCGGTACTCGCATCCACTCATCGGCCTAATCCGCGAAGAAGCAAACACTAGAAGAAACACCGGATGCAATATTTAATACCACGGCAAAAGATCCGGCATGATCATGATATGTTGCATATGCGGTGCAATTAGGCAGTATTAAGCGGAACTGGGTTCCGACAATTAATTACACGGTTCAAGTTATTTAGAACCCTGCAATTTAAATGTTGTATTAACAAGGCAAATCATGGCATCGGTTCGCTACACCATTTAAATGGAGTCCGGAATGAGACAAAGATATCCCGTAGATGGACTCCATATTTAATTATTAGATGAATCGACAATACAACCTGGACCAACAAAATATGTATCCAAGCATGTTCAATTGATATGCAACAATTCATATAGATGGCATTTATAAAAATAGGGGTCTTAGTTAGGGGATCACATTAGGGTTCAGAAGATCTTGGCTTCCGGGGGTTCGGGGTCCGGCAGGGTTCGGTCTTCGGATAACGGGAGGTAGATCTTGTCGCATCCGTGTCTTCGGATCCGGGAAGGAGGTCTTGAAGTCCAAGTTGGGAGATCTTGCTACCGGTGACGAAGAACTCGGGTTCGGAAGGAGGTCTTGCAGTTTCCGATGGAGATCTTGACGCTCGGGGCGGTCCGGGGTCTCGGTCATCGAATTCGAGAAGAAGAACTTGTTGATTCCAGGCTCCAGGTCGACGGCCTTGTCGTCCGTGATGGCGAACTCAACGTCCCGTGAAGAAGATCATGTCGTCCCAGGTGCTTCGGAAAACTTCGGGGTTCGGATTCCGGTAGAAGTTCTTGTCGTTCCCTGTCGAAGATCTTGTTGTCCATATGAAGACCTTGGTGCGCCATCTCGATCATCTATGGCCGGCATCGGGTTGGTCTTGTCCGTGAGGAGGTCTTGGCGACGGGATCGAAGAACTTGTTACGGGTCGGTCTTGTACTTGGATTTGGCTTCGAGAAGATCTAGAGGATCGGGCTTCCAACCTCACATCCTCACGCTGTACCGGCTCGCGCAGCCAAACAGAGCTAGCACGCACCAAGACGGCGAAAGGCAAAAACACCGCAAGGCCTACTTGGCCTGGCGTGCAACTCTAGGAGGCAGACGCGTGGATAGAGGACGGCGGCCGGAGGCGAGGTCGCGCAGACGGGCGGCCGGAGGTGAGCTGGGCTCGCTGGCGGCCGGCGAGGTGGAGAGGAACGGGGCCAAAGGTGCTCGGGGTCGGCGTGGGGAGGGTGGCCGTGGTGGCATAGGCCCGTGCAGGAGGAAGGCGGTCTTGGCCGAGGCCGGCAGCAGGTCTTGCTGGCGGGGCCGTCACTGGGGCGCTTGGGCGACGGGGTCGTGGCCGGGCTCGAGGTCGTGGCCGAGCTTGGGGCAAGGCGATGCGGAGAGGTGGCGGGGTCGTGGCGACGGCGACGACGAGCAGAGGACGGCGAGGAGGAGGGGAGGGCCCGGTGGCGGCACGGGACCTGGAGGTGCAGGGCCGAGGAGAGGGGCAGCCTCGCACGAGGCGGTGGCGAGGACGAATGCGGCCGGCTCGGGTACGAAGAGGAGGAGGAGCGCGGCAGAGGTTGAGGAGGCGGGGAACGGCGGCGCGGCCGGGTCGCTGCTGTGGTGGCGAAGTCCGATGGGGTGGAGGGCGAGGTCGGCGATGGAGAGGGGGGAGGCCGGCGAGAGAGGCGGCGAGGAGGCCTACGACGATGCTCCGGCACTGCAGCGCTCGCGGGGCCGGCATGATCGAAGCCATGCGGCGGTGGAGGCTCGCGCGAGGGGAGGGATGGTGACAGGGGGCGAGCGGTCGAGCGCGTGCGTGCAGGAGATGGTGGTGGGGCCGAGGCAGAGCGTGCGTGGGGGTGTGGGCAGGTGCTGCGCGCCTACGCGGGTGGGGCCAGGCGGGCGGTGCGGTTAGGTGGCGGCTCGATCAGGCAGGGCGAGCAGGAGCGGTAAAATGAGGTGGCCCGAGGGATGATGTGGCAATCCGTGAGTGGAGGGAGTGAGGTGGCCGGCGGAAGAGAGAGAGAGAGGGAAGAGAGAGAGAGGGGCGGCGGTAGAGGGAGTAGGTGGTGTTAGGGTTTTGGTTAGGATTAGACTAGGTTTTAGTTTAGGGCTTGGAGGTGGCCGGCCGGGCTTTCGGGCCTGGCAGGCTGCCTCCAAAAATAAAATAAATGTTTTATTATTTAAAACGGGGCTTTTGAAAACCATTGGTAGACGAAACAAGATAATCCGGAGACCCGGGTTTTGTATTTGAATAAAGACGGGGTGTTTAGAAAACAAAATCAGGCTTTCCGAAAATAGTTTGTACAAACACATGCATGATGACATGATGATGCTCAAATGCAATGTGGCATGATGACATGAGCATGCGGTCATGACGATGCAATGCACAAAAACAACGCGATTTTCTAGTAGTGGTTTTTGCGGGGCGCCACATGACTCAAGGGGGTTCATATGTGGTTTGTGAAAACAACACACATGCAATGACTCAGGAGGGTCCATGTTTATTTTTGGAAAGAACACACATGAAATGAACACTGTTGGATCCATATGTGGTCTATGGAAAGAACACACATGCAATGACACTGGTGGATCCATATGTGGTTTGTGAAAAGAACACACATGCAATGACTCTAGTGCTGGTTTTAGTATAATAACACACATGCAATGACTCTAGCGGGTCCATATGTGGTGTGTGAAAAGAACACACATGCAATGACTCTAGTGGATCCATGTGTGGTTTGTGGAAAGAACACACATGCAATGACCACTGGTTGATCCATATGTGGTTTGTGGAAAGAACACACATGCAATGACACTGGTTGATCCATGTGTGGTTTGTGGAAAGAACACACATGTAATGACTCAAGTGTGTCCATATGTGGTTTGTGAAAAGAACACACATGCAATGACTCAGAGGGGTCCATGTGTGGTTTGTGGAAAGAACACATATGCAATGAATACTGGTGGATCCATATGTGGTCTGTGGAAAGAACACACATGCAATGACACTAGCGGATCCATATGTGGTTTGTGAAAAGACCACACATGCAATGACTCTAGTGCTGGTTTTAGTATAAGAACACACATGCAATGACTCTTGTGGGTCCATATGTGGTTTGTTCAAAGAACACACATGCAATAACTCTAGTGGATCAATGTGTGGCTTGTGGAAAGAACACACATGCAATGACCACTGGTTGATCCATATATGGTTTGTGGAAAGAACACACATGCAATGACACTGGTTGATCCATGTGTGGTTTGTGGAACACACATGCAATGACTCTAGTGCTGGTTTTAGTATAAGAACACACATGCAATGACTCTAGTGGGTCCATATGTGGTTTGTGAAAAGAACGCACATGCAATTAATCTAGTGGATCCATATGTGGTTTGTGGAAAAGAACATACATGTAATGAAGACTGGTGGATCCATAAGTGGTTTGTCGAAAGAATACACATGCAGTGAACATTGGTAGATCCATATGTGGTTTGTGATAATAACACACATGCAATGACTCAACTGGGTCCATATGTGGTTTGTGAAAAGAACACACATGCAATGACTCAGGGGGGTCCATATGTGGTTTGTGGAAAGATAACACGTGCAATGATCACTGGCAGATCCATGTGTCGTTCATGACAGGAACATACACGCAATGACATTGGTTGATCCATATGTGGTTTGTGATAATAACGCACATGCAATGACTCAAGGGAGTTAATATGTGGTTTGTGAAAAGAACACACATGCAATGACTCAGGAGGGTCCATGTTTTTTTTGGAAAGAACACACATGCAATGAACACTGCTGGATCCATATGTGGTCTGTGGAAATAATACACATGCAATGACACTGGTGGATCCCTATGTGGTTTGTGAAAAGAACACACATGCAATGACTCTAGTCCTGTTTTAGTATAATAACACACATGCAATGACTCTAGCGGATCCAGGTGTGGTTTGTGGAAAGAACACACAAGCAATGACCACTGGTTGATCCATATGTGGTTTGTGGAAAGAACACACATGGAATGACACTGGTTGATTCATGTGTGGTTTGTGTAAAGAACACACAGGTAATGACTCAAGTGGGTCCATATGTGGTTTGTGAAAAGAACACACATGCAATGACTTAGGGGGGTCCATGTGTGGTTTGTGGAAAGAACACACATGCAATGAACACTGGTGGATACATATGTGGTCTGTGGAAAGAACACACATGCAATGACACTAGTGGATCCACATGTGGTTTGTGAAAAGAACACACATGCAATGACTCTAGTGTTGGTTTTAGTATAAGAACACACATGCAATGACTCTAGTGGGTCCGTATGTGGTTTGTTCAAAGAACACACATGCAATAACTGTAGTTTATAAATGTGTGGTTTGTGGAAAGAACACACATGCAATGACCACTGGTTGATCCATATATGGTTTGTGGAAAGAACACACATGCAATGACACTGGTTGATCCATGTGTGGTTTGTGGAACACACATGCAATGTCTCTAGTGCTGGTTTTAGTATAAGAACACATATGCAATGAATCTAGTGGGTCCATATGTGGTTTGTCAAAAGAACAGACATGCAATGAATCTAGTGGATCCATATGTGGTTTGTGGAAAAGAACACACATGTAATGAACACTTGTGGATCCATAAGTGGTTTGTCTAAAGAATACACATGGGGTGAACATTGGTTGATCCATATGTGGTTTGTGGAAAGAACACACATGCAATGACACTAGTGGGTCCATATGTGGTTCGTGAAAACAACACACATGCAATGAATCTAGTGGATCTATATGTGGTTTGTGGAAAGAACACACATGCAATGACCACTGGTTGATCCATGTGTGGTTCATAACAGGAACACACATGCAATGTCATTGGTTGATCCATATGTGGTTTGTGACAATAACACACATCAATGACTCAAGTGGGTCCATATGTGGTTTGTGAAAAGAAATACATGCAATGACTTAGGGGGTTCCATATGTGGTTTGTGGAAAGAACACACATGCAATGACCACTGGTAGATCCATGTGCCGTTCATTACAGGAACACACATGCAATGACATTGATTGATCCATATGTGGTTTGTGATAATAACACATATGCAATGACTCAAGGGGGTTCATATGTGGTTTGTGAAAAGAACACAGATAAAATGACTCAGTAGGGTCCATGTTTGTTTTTGGAAAGAACACACATGCAATGAACTCTACTGGATCCATATGTGGTCTGTGGAAAGAACACACATGCAATGACACTGGTGGATCCATATGTGATTTGTGAAAAGAACACACATGCAATGACTCTAGTGCTGGTTTTAGCATAATAATACACATGCAATGACTCTAGCGGATCCATGTGTGGTTTGTGGAAAGAACACACATGCAATGACGACTGGTTGATCCATATGTGGTTTGTGGAAAGAACACACATGCAATGACACTGGTTGATCCATGTGTGGTTTGTGGAAACAACACACATGTAATGACTCAGTGGGTCCATATGTGGTTTGTGAAGAGAACACACATGCAATGACTCAGGGGGGTCCATGTGTGGTTTGTGGAAAGAACACACATGCAATGAACACTGGTGGATCCATATGTGGTCTGTGGAAAGAACACACATGCAATGACACTAGTGGATCCATATGTGGTTTGTGAAAAGAACACACATGCAATGACTCTAGTGCTGGTTTTAGTATAAAAACACACATGCAATGACTCTAGTGGGTCCATATGTGGTTTGTTCAATGACTCTAGTGGATCCATGTGTGGTTTGTGGAAAGAACACACATGCAATGACCACTGGTTGATCCATATATGGTTTGTGGAAAGAATACCCATGCAATGACACTGGTTGATCCATGTGTGGTTTGTGGAACACACATGCAATGACTCTAGTGCTGATTTTAGTATAAGAACACACATGCAATGACTCTAGTGGGTCCATATGTGGTTTGTGAAAAGAACACACATGCAATGACTCTAGTGGATCCGTATGTGGTTTGTGGAAAAGAACACACATGTAATGAACACTGGTGGATCCATAAGTGGTTTGTCGAAAGAACACACATGCAGTGAACATTGGTAGATCCATATGTGGTTTGTGGAAAGAACACACATGCAATGACGCTGGTGGATCCATATGTGGTTTGTGAAAAGAACACATATGCAATGACTCTAGTGCTGGTTTTAGTATAAGAACAGACATGCAATGACTGTAGTGGGTCCATATGTGGTTTGTGAAAAGAACACAAATGCAATGACTCTGGTGGATCCATATGTGGTTTGTGGAAAAGAACATTCATACAATGAACATTTGTGGATCCATAAGTGGTTTGTGGAAAGAACACAAATGCAATGACACATGTTGATCCACGTGTGGTTTGTAGAAGACACATGCAATGACTCTAGTGCTGGTTTTAGTATAAGAACACACATGCAATGACTCTAGTGGGTACATATGTGGTTTGTGAAAAGAACACACATGCACGGACTCTAGTGGATCCATAAGTGGTTTGTCGAAAGAACACATATGTAGTGAACATTGGTTGATCCATATGTGGTTTGTGGATAGAACACACATGCAATGACACTAATTGGTCCATATGTGGTTTGTGAAAAGAAAACACATGCAATGAATCTAGTGGATCCATATGTGGTTTGTGGAAAGAACACACATGCAATGACCACTGGTTGATCCATGTGTGGTTCATGACAGGAACACACATGCAATGAAATTGGTTGATCCATATGTGGTTTGTGACAATAACACACATGCAATTACTCAAGTGGGTCCATATGTGGTTTCTGAAAAAGAACACACATGCAATGACTCAGGGGGATCCTTGTGTGGTTTGTGTAAAGAACACACATGCAATGACCACTGGTAGATCCATGTGTCGTTCATGACATGAACACACATGCAATGACATTGGTTGATCCATATGTGGTTTGTGATAATAACACACATGCAATGACTTAAGTGGGTCCATATGTGGTTTGTGAAAAGAACACACATGCAATGACTCAGGGGGGGTCCATGTGTGGTTTGTGGAAAGAACACACATGCAATGAACACTGGTGGATCCATATGTGGTTTGTGGAAAGAACACACATGCAATGACCACTGGTTGATCCATGTGTGGTTCATGACAGGAACACACATGCAATGACATTGGTTGATCCACATGTGGTCTGTGGAAAGAACACACATCCAATGACACTGGTGGATCCCTATGTGGTTTGTGAAAAGAACACACATGCAATGACTCTAGTCCTGTTTTAGTATAATAACACACATGCAATGACTCTAGCGGATCCATGTGTGGTTTGTGGAAAGAACACACAAGCAATGACCACTTGTTGACCCATATGTGGTTTGTGGAAAGAACACACATGCAATGACACTGGTTGCTTCATGTGTGGTTTGTGTAAAGAACACACATGTAATGACTCAAGTGGGTCCATATAGTGGTTTGTGAAAAGAACACACATGCAATGACTCGGGGGGTCCATGTGTGGTTTGTGGAAAGAACACACATGCAATGAACACTGGTGGATACATATGTGGTCTGTGGAAAGAACACACATGCAATGACACTAGTGGATCCATATGTGGTTTGTGAAAAGAACACACATGCAATGAGTCTAGTGTTGGTTTTAGTATAAGAACACACATGCAATGACTCTAGTGGGTCCATATGTGGTTTGTTCAAAGAACACACATGCAATAACTGTAGTTTATAAATGTGTGGTTTGTGGAAAGAACACACATGCAATGACCACTAGTTGATCCATATATGGTTTGTAGAAAGAACACACATGCAATGACACTGGTTGATCCATGTGTGGTTTGTGGAACACACATGCAATGACTCTAGTGCTGGTTTTAGTATAAGAACACATATGCAATGATTCTAGTGGGTCCATATGTGGTTTGTGAAAAGAACACACATGCAATGAATCTAGTGGATCCATATGTGGTTTGTGGAAAAGAACACACATGTAATGAACACTTGTGGATCCATAAGTGGTTTGTCTAAAGAATACACATGGGGTGAACATTGGTTGATCCATATGTGGTTTGTGGAAAGAACACACATGCAATGACACTAGTGGGTCCATATGTGGTTCGTGAAAACAACACACATGCAATGAATCTAGTGGATCTATATGTGGTTTGTGGAAAGAACACACATGCAATGACCACTGGTTGATCCATGTGTGGTTCATAACAGGAACACACATGCAATGTCATTGGTTGATCCATATGTGGTTTGTGACAATAACACACATCAATGACTCAAGTGGGTCCATATGTGGTTTGTGAAAAGAAATACATGCAATGACTCAGCGAGGTCCATATGTGGTTTGTGGAAAGAACACACATGCAATGACCAATGGTAGATCCATGTGCCGTTCATGACAGGAACACACATGCAATGACATTGATTGATCCATATGTGGTTTGTGATAATAACACATATGCAACGACTCAAGGGGGTTCATATGTGGTTTGTGAAAAGAACAGAGATACAATGACTCAGGAGGGTCCATGTTTGTTTTTGGAAAGAACACACATGCAATGAACACTGCTGGATCCATATGTGGTCTGTGGAAAGAACACACATGCAATGACACTGGTGGATCCATACGTGATTTGTGAAAAGAACACACATGCAATGACTCTAGTGCTGGTTTTAGCATAATAATACACATGCAATGACTCTAGCGGATCCATGTGTGGTTTGTGGACCGAACACAGATGCAATGACGACTGGTTGATCCATATGTGGTTTGTGGAAAGAACACACATGCAATGACACTGGTTGATCCGTGTGTGGTTTGTGGAAAGAACACACATGTAATGACTCAGTGGGTCCATATGTGGTTTGTGAAAAGAACACACATGCAATGAACACTGGTGGATCCATATGTGGTCTGTGGAAAGAACACACATGCAATGACACTAGTGGATCCATATGTGGTTTGTGAAAAGAACACACATGCAATGACTCTAGTGTTGGTTTTAGTATAAGAGCACACATGCAATGACTCTAGTGGGTCCATATGTGGTTTGTTCAATGACTCTAGTGGATCCATGTGTGGTTTGTGGAAAGAACACACATGCAATGACCACTGGTTGCTCCATATATGGTTTGTGGAAAGAACACCCATGCAATGACACTAGTTGATCCATGTGTGGTTTGTGGAACACACATGCAATGACTCTAGTGCTGATTTTAGTATAAGAACACACATGCAATGACTCTAGTGGGTCCATATGTGGTTTGTGAAAAGAACACACATGCAATGACTCTAGTGGATCCGTATGTGGTTTGTGGAAAAGAACACACATGTAATGAACACTGGTGGATCCATAATTTGTTTGTCGAAAGAACACACATGCAGTGAACATTGGTAGATCCATATGTGGTTTGTGGAAAGAACACACATGCAATGACACTGGTGGATCCATATGTGGTTTGTGAAAAGAACACATATGCAATGACTCTAGTGCTGGTTTTAGTATAAGAACAGACATGCAATGACTCTAGTGGGTCCATATGTGGTTTGTGAAAAGAACACACATGCAATGACTCTAGTGGATCCATATGTGGTTTGTGGAAAAGAACACGCATACAATGAAAATTTGTGGATCCATAAGTGGTTTGTGGAAAGAACACACATGCAATGAAACAGGTTGATCCATGTGTGGTTTGTGGAACACACATGCAATGACTCTAGTGCTGGTTTTAGTATAAGAACACACATGCAATGGCTCTAGTGGGTACATATGTGGTTTGTGAAAATAACACACATGCACGGACTCTAGTGGATCCATAAGTGGTTTGTCAAAAGAACACACATGTAGTGAACATTGGTTGATCCATATGTGGTTTGTGGAAAGAACACACATGCAATGACACTAATTGGTCCATATGTGGTTTGTGAAAAGAACACACATGCAATGAATCTAGTGGATCCATATGTGGTTTGTGGAAAGAACACACATGCAATGACCACTGGTTGATCCATGTGTGGTTTATGACAGGAACACACATGCAATGACATTGGTTGATCCATATGTGGTTTGTGACAATAACACACATGCAATTAGTCAAGTGGGTCCATATGTGGTTTCTGAAAAGAACACACATGCAATGACTCAGGGGGATCCTTGTGTGGTATGTGTAAAGAACACACATGCAATGACCACTGGTAGATCGATGTGTCGTTCATGACATGAACACACATGCAATGACATTGGTTGATCCATATGTGGTTTGTGATAATAACACACATGCAATGACTTAAGTGGGTCCATATGTGGTTTGTGAAAAGAACACACATGCAATGACTCAGGGGGTTCATGTTTGTTTTTTGGAAAGAACACACATGCAATGAACACTTGTGGATCCATGTGTGGTTTCTGGAAAGAACACACATGCAATGACCACTGGTTGGTCCATATGTGGTTTGTGGAAAGAACACACATGCAATGACACTGGTTGATCCATGTGTGGTTTGTGGAAAGAACACACATGTAATGACTCAAGTGGGTCCATATGTGGTTTGTGGAAAGAACACACATGCAATCACCACTTGTTGATCCATATATGGTTTGTGGAAAGAACACACATGCAATGACACTGGTTGATCCATGTGTGGTTTGTGGAACACACATGCAATGACTCTAGTGTTGGATTTAGTATAAGAACAGACATGCAATGACTCTAGTGGGTCCATACGTAGTTTGTGAAAAGAACACACATGCAATGACTCTAGTGGATTCATATGTAGTTTTTGGAAAAGAACACACATGTAATGAACACTGGTGGATCCATAAGTGGTTTGTCGAAAGAACACACATGTAGTGAACATTGGTAGATCCATATGTGGTTTGTGGAAAGAACACGCATGCAATGACACTGGTGGATCCATATGTGGTTTGTGAAAAGAACACACATGCAATGACTCTAGTGCTGGTTTTAGTATAAGAACAGACTAGCAATGACTCTAGTGGGTCCATATGTGATTTGTGGAAAATAACACACATGCAATGAACATTGGTGGATCCATAAGTGGTTTGTGGAAAGAACACACATGCAATGAACACTGGTGGATCCATATGTGATTTGTGAAAAGAACACATATGTAATGCCATTGGTTGATCCATATGTAGTTTGTGAAAAGAATACACATGCAATAACCACTGGTTGATCCATGTGTGGCTCATGACAGGAACACACATTCAATGAACACTGGTGGATCCATACGTGGTTCTTGACAGGAACACACATGCAATGACATTGATTGATCCATTTGCGGTTCATGACAGGAACACACATGCAATGACATTGGTTGATCCATATGTGGTTTGTGGAAAGAACACACATGCAATGACACTGGTTGATCCACATGTGGTTTGTGGAAAGAACACACATGCAATGAGTCTGGTGGATCCATGTGTGGTTGGTGGAAAGAACACACATGCAATTCCATTGGGTGATCCATATGTGGTTTGTGAAAAGAATACCCATGCAATGCCATTGGTTGATCCATGTGTGGTTTTGGATAGAACACACATGCAATGTCATTGGTTTATCCATATGTGGTTTGTGGAAAGAACATGCATGCAATGACCACTGGTTGATCCATATGTGGTTTGTGGAAAGAACACACATGCAATGACACTGGTTGGTCCATGTGTGGTTTGTGAAAAGAACACACATGCAATGACCCTAGGGGGTCCATATGTGGTTTGTGAAAAGAACACACATGCAATGACTCTAGTGGATCCATATGTGGTTTGTGGAAAGAACACACATGCAATGACGACTGGTTGATCCATATGTGATTTGTGGAAAGAACACACATGCAATGACCCTGGTTGATCCATGTGTGGTTTGTGGAAAGAACACACATGTAATGACTCTAGTGCTGGTTTTAGTATTAGAACACACATGCAATGACTCTAGTGAGTCCATATGTGGTCTGTGAAGATAACACTCATGCAATGACTCTAGTGGATCCATATGTGGTTTGTGGAAAAGAACACACATGCAATGAACACTGGTGGATCCATAAGTGGTTTGTGGAATGAACACACTTGCTGTGAACACTGGTTGATCCATATGTGATTTGTGAAAAGAACACACATGCAATGCCATTGGTTGTTCCATATGTGGTTTGTGAAAAGAACACACATGCAATGACTCTAGTGGATCCATATGTGGTCTGTGGAAAGAACACACATGCAATGACCACTGGTTGATCCATATGTGATTTGTGGAAAGAACACACATGCAATGACCCTGGTTGATCCATGTGTGGTTTGTGGAAAGAACACACATGTAATGACTCTAGTGCTGGTTTTAGTATAATAACACACATGCAATGACTCTAGTGAGTCCATATGTGGTCTGTGAAAATAACACTCATGCAATGACTCTAGTGGATCCATATGTGGTTTGTGGAAAAGAACACACATGCAATGAACACTGGTGGATCCATAAGTGGTTTGTGGAATGAACACACTTGCAGTGAACACTGGTTGATCCATATGT
This sequence comes from Avena eriantha, assembly GCA_910589775.1. Lineage (NCBI taxonomy): Eukaryota > Viridiplantae > Streptophyta > Magnoliopsida > Poales > Poaceae > Avena > Avena eriantha. The sequence goes on along the minus strand of OU342743.1, from coordinate 157,230,814 downwards.
CATTTGTGAAAAGAACACACATGCAATGCCATTGGTTGTTCCATATGTGGTTTGTGAAAAGAACACTCACGCAATGAGTGTAGTAGATCCATATGTGGTTTATGGAAAGAACACACATGCAATGACGACTGGTTGATCCATGTGTGGTTCATGACAGGAACACACATGTAATGACATTAGTTGATCCATATGTGGTTTGTGACAATAACACATATGCAATGCCATTGGTTAATCCATGTGTGGTTTGTGGAAAGAACACACATGCAATGACTCAAGTGGGTCCATATGTGGTTTGTGAAAAGAACACACATGCAATGACTCAGGGGGATCCATGTGTGGTTTGTGGAAAGAACACACATGCAATGAACACTAGTGGATCCATATGTGGTTTGTGGAAAGAACACACATGCAATGCCGCTGGTGGATCCATATGTGGTTTGTGAAAAGAACACACATGCAATGACACTGGTGGATCCATATGTGGTTTGTGAAAAGAACACACATGCAATGACTCTAGTGCTAGTTTTAGTATAAGAACACACATGGAAATGACACTGGTGGATCCATATGTGGTTTGTGGAAAAGAACACACATGCAATGAACACTAGTGGATCCATAAGTGGTTTGTGGAAAGAACACACATGCAATGAACACTGGTGGATCCATATGTGGTTTGTGAAAATAACACACATGCAATGACTCTAGTGGATGCATATGTGGTTTGTGGAAAGAACGGACATGCAATGACCACTGGTTGATCCATTTGTGATTTGTGGAAAGAACACACATGCAATGAACCTGGTTGATCCATTTGTGGTTTGTGGAAAGAACACACATGTAATGACTCTAGTGCTGGTTCTAGTATAAAAACACACATGCAATGACTCTAGTGAGTCCATATGTGGTTTGTGAAAATAACACTCATGCAATGACTCTAGTGGATCCATATGTGGTTTGTGGAAAAGATCACACATGCAATGAACACTAGTGGATCCATAAGTGGTTTGTGGAATGAACACACATGTAGTGAACACTGGTTGATCCATATGTCATTTGTGAAAAGAACACACATGCAATGCCATTGGTTGTTCCATATGTGGTTTGTGAAAAGAACACTCACGCAATGACTGTAGTAGATCCATATGTGGTTTATGGAAAGAACACACATGCAATGACCAATGGTTGATCCATGTGTGGTTCATGACAGGAACACACATGCAATGACATTAGTTGATCCATATGTGGTTTGTGACAATAACACATATGCAATGCCATTGGTTAATCCATGTGTGGTTTGTGGAAAGAACACACATGCAATGACTCAAGTGGGTCCATATGTGGTTTGTGAAAAGAACACACATGCAATGACTCAGGGGGATCCATGTGTGGTTTCTGGAAAGAACACACATGCAATGAACACTGGTGGATCCATATGTGGTTTGTGGAAAGAACACACATGCAATGCCGCTGGTGGATCCATATGTGGTTTGTGAAAAGAACACACATGCAATGACACTGGTGGATCCATATGTGGTTTGTGAAAAGAACATACATGCAATGATTCTAGTGCTAGTTTTAGTATAAGAACACACATGCAAATGACACTGGTGGATCCATATGTGGTTTGTGGAAAAGAACACACATGCAATGAACACTGGTGGATCCATAAGTGGTTTGTGGAAAGAACACACATGCAATGAACACTGGTGGATCCATATGTGGTTTGTGAAAATAACACACATGCAATGACACTGGTTGATCCATGTGTGGTTTGTGGAAAGAACACACATGCAATGACTCTGGTGGATCCATATGTGGTTTGTGGAAAGAACACACATACAATGATATTGGTGGATCCATATGTGGTTTGTGAAAAGAACACACATGTAATGCCATTGGTTGATCCATGTGGTTTGTGGAAAAGAACACACATGCAATGACATTGGTGGATCCATACGTGGTTTGTGGAAAGAACACACATGCAATGCTATTGGTTGATCCATGTGGTTTGTGGAAAAGAACCCACATGCAATGACATTGGTGGATCCATATGTGGATTGTGGAAAGAACACAAATGCAATGACACTGGTTGATTCATGTGTGGTTTGTGAAAAGAACACACATGCAATTATGCTAGTTGATACATATGTGGTTTTTGGAAAGAACACACATGCAATGAACACTAGGGGATCAAAATGTGGTTTGTGGAAAAGAACACACATGCAATGAACACTAGCGGATCCATATGTGGTTTGTGGAAAGAACACACATGTAGTGAACACTAGTGGATCTATCTTGGAATAATTTGATGTATGCCATGATGTATTTCATTGTAAAAGACACCCACTTTCCATTTTTATACTACTCAACTTGGCCCTTGGTTTTTGATACTACCCAGTTTTTCCCCCTCTCTCTCTTTCGTAGAAGGCCAAACCTGTGCCCACTCTGTCTGCTACGCCCTGATTGGTTGTCACAGTTGTCACGCGGATCGTGCGCACAACCATTGATCCTGTGTGATCCAACGAGGCTTGTTGCACACGTCGTGCCCTTCATAGGACAGTGCGAGACAGCACGGACGTCTCCCTCAACGAGACTTCTACAAGAAGGAACACGATGCCGTCCATGGAAAAAGTTGGTGAGTGGTCATGTCATGTTTAAAATTGTCTGCAAAGGCTACAAGTCTACTGCACGGCAACTGGTCATCCACGGCCCACGGGCTATACCATTTTTACTATGCAGTGCGCCTGCACTCCCACTTCCGACAGGCCCCCACCACACGAACCTTCCACGCGGCAGCGACAACTGGAAGAGCTGCCTATCGGGGCCCTCGAGGAGGCCTAAACGTCCCCGCATTAAAAATCTAGCCTATCGGGTCCTCCATTCGCAGTAATCCACTACTCTCTCTTCCCTATCTAGCAAAACCCCAGAATCTTGAACGTACTTGCACGAACCTTCTCCATGAAACCGGTGCATGGGGGTGATTGTCCGGGCATCGCCGCCGGGGTGGTGCTTCACGCGGCAGATCTGGAGGAGCATCATGCAGCACAAGGCGAGGAGGATGTGAAGTTCAACCCCTTGGGGGACCACGTGCTCACCGGTGCTGACGACTTCGGAGGCACCGATGAGGGCGTGGAGTTCAACGAACACGCTCTGCTCATGTACCCGGAGGTACATCTATTTCTACATGTTTCATATTTTCTGCTCGAGCTTAATCTATCCTGGCGTCATAAAAAAATCTAGTCCTAATGATTAGATGCAACGTACGAACCGGTACATGGAGAGATCTAGTCTATTCTGAATGAATCCACATTATTTATTTATTAATAAGTTATCAAGAACACAAACCACATTAATTTTGGAGCGAGCTGGGGAGACGGCTATAATGAACTGCTGAACCTGTATAGACATGTTATTGCATCAAAAGTAACTCGAAATGGTGGAAGGAATATATATTTATTATTTTGCTCATTTCGGTTTGTATTCCATACATTACAGGTGGATTCAAGTGAGATGGACTCTGGCAAGGAGACTAGGGACAACAAGAGCCGCCATGTCATGAAGAAGCTCAAGAGCGGGATAATCCCTTTCCACACTCGACTTAGGGAGCTCAGGTGCCCTTTCTGTAAGAAAGGAGTCAACCCGAGGATTGCCAGCTTGATTCCGCATGCGGTAGGCATCGGTAAAATCCCGACTAGTAAACACAAGTCGGCGACCAAGGCTAAGCACGCTGCTTATGGAAAATTCCTGAGGGAGTATGTCAAGACCGGCCTAGTGTCCCCTTACTTAGGAATCAGCAACTTCTAGCCGACCAACCCGCAACTGTGCTGGCGCGGCCACTAATAATATTTAGTTCTCTTACCATATCTAGACCCTTAAACTATGGGGATTTCTATTTTCATACCCTTCAAAATATATTCAAGTTCATCTATTTATGGAGTTAAAGTTCCGGTGGCATACTCTAGGTTTGCATGGATAGAGGGGTACCCCCGACAGATATAAGGGTTATCCTGTCCGCTAGATCACAGAGGATCAACAGTTGGTGGGCACGATCCGTGTGACAACTGTCTCGACCAATCAGAGCATAGCAGCGAAGATGAGCGCAGGTGTGAGAGATGGATACAAATAGAGGGGAAAACCGAGTAGCACTTAAGAACCAAGGGCAAAACTGAGTTGAACTTAAAAACCAAGGGCAAAACTGAGTAGAACTTAAAACCCGAGGGCAAGAGTGACAAAGGGATTCAAATAGAAAATATAAAATGATTTAAAAATGGAACCAAACCGCCAGTGTTACGCTCGAGGGCAAAACTGAGTACAACTGAATCGCCAGGGTTAGACACGAGGGAAAAACGAGACTCACGGTACGCGTGTGCGGTGCACGGGGCGGTAGTGGACACGTGTGGTCGTGCACGGTGCATTAGCGTACGCGGTGCATGGTAGTGCAACGAAACATCGCTTCCCTTCTCCTTTAATAGAGCCCTCCCCACCCCCACTCATCACGCACTCGCTCACTCAACCATCTCCACTGTCCCATCACCTTCTGCAAACGCCCAACAAAACTGCAACCACACCGGTGATGGAGAAGAACGGCGAGGATGCCCCCGCTGGTCTCGGACAGATCCCGCTCGGCTGGGACCCCTACGAGGAGGTTGTCTACATAAGGCCGTAGAACCCCTACGACACCAGCATCGCCGACCCATGGTCGAAGGTAACCAGGTTTTTCTCCCCTTCCCTTGTTCTCCCCCCGTTCCCATCGTTGGATGCTAGATCGTATGTTATTAGGGCTCGGTTGTTCATATTTTTACAGTAGCTAATCCTCTTGTGTTAGATCTCGATTTTTGATGAATCCCCCTGTTCATAGTTGGGATCCATATTCGATTTGGTTTGAGATTTGGGGAATAATCGAGAGATCTCATTCGGTTAATTTATGCAAAAAATCAATCCCGATAATCAAAGTATCTCAATCATGTCCTTATTGCACTCTACTGTTTTTTTCCAATAGGAGGATAGCAGCGACCTCTGCAGAGACGATGAGTCCAAGGACACCAAGACTCATCATGTGCTTAGGAGGCTAAAGTCCGGCCAGTACAAAAACTTCTTCACTGACGACGTGTACAGGTGCCCCTTCTGCCCCACCAGGAGGCTCCACGCCATGGACTTCAACTCCCTCGTGAAGCATGTCGAGGATGTGAGGACCTGCAATGAGTCTGTGAACGTCCATGGCTTCATGGCCAAGCATCAGGCGCTCAGTCTTCACCTCCGCAACCTCCAGAAGGTGGCTATCGAGGAGGGTCGCATGCCCCCGATCAGACCCAAGGCACCCAAGTTCAAGGGGCTGGGCAGCAAGAAGTGGAGGAGGCGCTAGAGGGAGGAGGCAGATGCCCTCCTGGCAGAGGCCACGAGGGGCCACTGATCAGCTGCTGCTACTGTAAAGCAGCTTCTTTTGTCTTGTCTGTGTTGAACCTATCAGCTGCTGTTGCTGAGCAGCCTAATTGTCGAACCTCGTTAAGTACCGTACTATATAACCTATATTAGCTGCTTTATCTACATTTGCTCTGTTTACTGAATTTATTTATGGTGCTAGTTTGTATTGTTGCTCTAGATTTGCTACTAGATTGGGGAAAAACGAGGGAAAAAGTAACAATGAATGAAGAGAGAAGCTGCTCTAGATTCCCTACCTTGTTGGGCAAAAAAAACACAACTGTTAGCAAGAGAGGCGAAAAGGCGCTCTTAAAAAGGCCAAATAACAAAAAAAAACTTCCAACTGAGGTGTCAGGGCGCACGTAACGGCCAAGCCTTTTGACCAGACGGCACCCCCTCCGAGCGTATGTGAGGGCTTCGGAATATTGGGAGGGCAAAAGTAGGGACAAACGAGACACAATGATGCTATAGCTAAATCTAACAAAAAGCTGAATTTGGCTTTACCATGCAATTTGGCTAGAGCTCTACAATGTAGCTATTCTAAATACCTAAACTATGTGGTGTGTTGAAACCTAATGCTTTTCCACCAACACGTGTGTTGCAAAGTTGCTTGATCGTGCATGCTTACACAAGTGGCCTGCAGAGAAACTTATAGAAGCATGGGCAAACGAGCTTCATTTTGGCAAATTATGGACAAGCTTTGCGCAATCGACAGGCCTGATCGGCTGGGCGGCTGCCCCGGGGTGCGGGGATGCTAGGTCCATGTCTATGCTTACACTTCTTAAACTTGTTAGGAATAATAGATGTACACTTCCTTCTGTCCTATCACGTTACGTCGTGTCAACACCGTGCACCCGCTACGGATCGGCAACGGGATGGTGGTCTGCGTGACCGGTCTCTGCCACGCCAAAGCCATGTCGCACACCCGTCCCATCGCCTACTGGGACGGACGCCGAATTTAATCGCTAGGATTGGAAACGAACGGTGCTCGCCCAGTCAAACTTGCTTCCGCATGGGTATGACCAGAATATTGGTAGACACAATTTAAGCATCGCCTTCCGTCTCCTCAGCACATCACTGTGCAAAAATCCCCAACTAATTCCTTCCGCCACCGCAAGAACCATCGACGCTGCTGCAGGCACCGCCTCCGCCTGGCCATACCACCGCAACAGATCACTCCACCACCACGCCCAATCCCAGCCACCGCTACCGACCTTAGGCCACATCCGCCGCATTAGCTGCTGCCATGGATGCAGAGTACGGCGTGTTCGGCGACGGGAGTGACTTCACCGACGAGTACACAGTCACCGCCCATGGCACCACACAAATGCGTCAGCAGAGGTCGCCAAGGTCATCGCAATGTACGAGCGGTGGCTACATGAGCCAATGGACAGGTACAAGATCGTCGGCCTTGACCTCGAGTATACTGGAGATAGGAAGAGGACGGCGCTTTTGCAGCTGTCCATGCGCAACCACTGCCTCCTATACCACGTATGTAGGGCCAAATTTGTATGACCGGAGCTTCGCGAGTTCCTACACAGGAGGGAGATCTACTTCGCCAGCGTCGACATCAAGAATGACACTCCGAAGCTAGAGCGGGATCTCCTCGTTCATGTCATCAATCACGTCAATCTCCAACATTTGTGGAGGTACTCGGATGGCGGTACGAGGAAAGCCGGCATGGCTAGACTCACTACCGACATCATCGACCGTGAGTACGCCGGCATGAAAGTCGAGTTCTCGAAGCACCTGCACGAGCGATGGGAGTGGAGGCACCTGGATTATGATGCGATCAAGTACGCAGCCAGGGACGCGTATGTCTGCTACGAGATGCTCAACAGGATCTGGCGGGTGGGTGGGTGTGCTGTTTACCACTACTAGTTTCACATTTCATTCCTAGTTTTACCTCGCCTGTATTTTATCTCGCATGTATTTTCTAAGCATTCTGTGTGTAAGAACCAAGCTCTCATGATCCTTGTGCTATTAGCTGCTTAACCTGTATGAATTACATTCCCCCTTTTGTATGCTCAACATTCATTCTTACAAATTCTGTATGTGCCATTTGCATGTGGCGGAATCCAGGACTGACATGCATAAGGTGTGATACAGTCATAAGTCATAACCAAACCCAGATTATAGCGAAGGATACAGTCATAACCAAACCCAGATTATAGTTTGACAAAGGTAATACACAGCAGTTCGCAATTGCTCACATAGTGTACTTCTGAAATAACATGTTTTCATAAACACAACAATCATGCACTAATAGTCTACATCCTAGCATGTTGGAGAAGGCAACCGATCCCAGGATGCCTTCGATCGCTTGCCCCGGCTTGTAGATTCATCTACACTCCGGCATCTGGGGCAAACAACCTGCCTTGGTGGTGGTTCAATGATGCGATGCCTGGAACGAGATTTTAAAATCTGGCGGTATAGCGCGTGGCTAACATACCCGTCAATTGCAGCGTACTTCAGATTAGGTTCAGAAATTGGCTTATCCTCCCAGTAATTGTGCCCTAAACGCCTCCACGAACATCTCGGCAATTTGCCCTTCATGTCAGTGTACCACGGGTCAATGAGTTCGGAGGCAAGAGCGGCCATCCCGGTCTTGCCGCCCTTCATCCCTGGGATCCAGTAAATTTCCTAGATGTCCACTCTACACTCCTTTGGGATTCTAATATTGACAGTCGGGCTTTCAAGTAGTTTAGTGTCATTCGTGATGTCAACACTAGTAAATGTTATGTGCTGGTTCATGAGAGAGTCATGAAACAGATCCCTAATGCTTTCGCCCCACCTGCATGAAAATGAATTCAGGCAAATAATATAGCAATAACTTTTGCAAACAGACGGTTCAGGAACAAAAAGACAACAAAGTCTACCAGATCCCGTCAGCCCCCTTCTCGCAAAAAGGCTGGTATACGAGGATGTGCCCCTTCATGGAGAGTTGCACCACGGCGATCCTACGGTGATCGCGGCTGTACTTGAGGTTGAGATCTACGAACCTGTTTTCTTTGAACTGCAGCCAACTCGTGTAATTATTCAGAGTGTTCCTCACCGTCCGAGGGTCAGTGGTGTAGACAACATCGATCTTGTTCCTGCCATGTACTTCTATGTCAAAGTGCACAGTTTCTTGCCTGCCTTTGTTTCGGATGTCCAGAGAGTCCATGACTACAGGCAAGAGGGAAAGGATACGGAGGAAGAGGGTGATGCAGTGGCGGAGGAAATGGATGAGGCCGTGGAGGAGAAAGATGATGAGGCCATGGAGGAGGAAATGAGACAGAGAAGTGAAATATTGGAACCGCCCTTACCAATATCTGGAATGGTGCACGACCGTTCGTAGTAGGGTGAAGGTGGAGAAAAATGGCGGTTTTACACGTCGATGCTAGCGCTTCCTAAAATTTGTTCTGCGCCACTTGCATGCGGTGGAATCAAGGTCTGCCATGCACGATCCAAGTCAAACGTAGGCATGTTTGCACATGCCGACCTTCACTCAATGACAAGCGAGCCACACATTTCTCTCTCTTACAATTTATTTTTTCACTTCCTCTAGACGGTTTCGGTGCCCGCCCTCAGTAATTACACCCCTTCCTTGTCTTCCACACGGACGAGAACCGGCAGCGGCGGTTCCTTACAGATTCAACTCCCCACTCGAACAACTGCCCCCATCCCCGATTCCATTTCCTCTTGAATCGATCTGCCTCCTTATCACAATGCCTCCATTAATTTACTAGATTCCAGACTCCATTTGCCACTATGGGTAGAGCTTGGGGTAGCAGCAGGCTGAAGCGAAAGGCATGCAACGACGACACAGATGGCCAGGGCAACCGCCACCGCGAGGATTGGGGATGGCTGAACCTCAGCGCCGCGAACGTGCACAGGTTCGCCTCGGGGTTGGACATCCTCTCTATCGGCCGCCTCGCTCATTGCATCCCTGGCTACCGCTTCACGATGCGGGACATGGACGAACAACCGTTCGGCACACCAGGCCTTCTTTACCCCGATGACAGCAAATGGCCAAACGACCGCGATGGCCACGTAAGTTCTAGTAACTAGCTTATTCGTTTAGTCATATTGTTGATTCATATGTGTTGAACTCTCATCGAAATCCTATGTTCCTTTCGTCGAACGTGTTGTGTGCACACGCGGTTTGAACAAATCGAACCATTTAAGACTATTCTGTATAGCGGAAGCTCTGCTCATACCTGATATTCTGGTATTTTCATAGTGACATAGTCTTACTTTAGGTGATAGACGAGTTGTCAATTTCAATTTGCAATGGAATGCCTGCTAGGTGATATTTCCTAAAATAAAAACAAACAGATTAGACGATTTAAAGCTATTATGCCCCGAGCTGTTTATGATCATCGTCAGGAGTTTGTTCTGGGGGCTCTGCTACTACTCCATATATTTGGTATCTTCGTAGTGACACAGGCACAATTTAGGCGATATCTCAGGAGACACTCGTATTTAGGCGATATTTTGTGTACTTTAATCTGAAGGCCTAGTTGTCAAATTGTATTTGCAATGGAATCCATGCTAGGTGATTGTACCAACTGACAACAAACTCTGCAGAATATTCATGCAAAAATGATGTTGCTGGATAAGTGGTCTGAATCAGTAGTGGTGAATATCAAGGAAGAAGAAGAGACGGAAATCGAAGATGACCAGAACTGGGTGGGTGGGAACAACGAGTGGCTGGTCCTTTTATCACAGGATGGGAGTACTTGGACTCTAAAAAATGGCTACAGATCGGTGAGACTTGCATTGCCATCTTTGGAGGGTGTCGGCATTACTGCATTCAACAACGGGTGGCCGCCGCCCATTTCTGAATTCGCTTACAGGTTCAACATGGCAAAACTTGACCTCCTGAAGGTACAACTCCCACATAGACCGCGTGAGGGGGCGTGGAAGACCTGGGAGTACGACCTCTTAGAGGTGTTCAACAAGGCAATCACATTCATTAGATGCCCAGAAGACAAGGAATGGACAATCTTGCGCGACAACTTCCTGCGGCCGGAGAAGTATGTCGACGCCTTCTTCACCTACAACTACTCTTCGTACAAACCGCAACACATTTATGCGGTCACTGAACCTAGCGGCGACGTGCGTGTTTGGGAGCCGTCCATTTGGGGTGAGTCATGGTGTCATATAACATGTAAAATCCAATTCAAAATTTTGCTTACTGACTATAAGTAACACGCAGGTACCCACACAGCCCCGCGCATCATTCCAGCTCCGGTCATCAAAGATGTAGTAGCAGATGCTGAACTTGGGACACGGCGCTGGTTCCTAGCACCTCTCGAAGGCGACACGGAACATGATGATGAACTCATGTGGATTCATATCAGGGGAGCACTAAACAACGTTGGTGATACAATATAACATATGGGGACACAACTTTCTTCATACCCATCGCTGCGGTGTCACGTTTTCTCGAGGTCCGCATGCCCATCCAAAGACCCAGTAGAGCAAGTCTGGAGTAGAGTCGACAATCTGAAGGGACAATCTGTGTTTCTTGGGATCAACTACCCTTTCTTTGTCGGAGCCCCTGGAGCTGTTGAAGCTGTAATTACATATGGAGCTGGTCCGCATGCTGCTGCTACTGGTGGTGTTGGTGGTGGTGGAGCTGACGAAGAACTAGCTGCTGCTGCTCCTGGTGAGGCTGACGAAATACTTGGTGATGTTGCTGTTGGTGAAGCTAACGAAATACTTGCTAATGCTGCTACTGGTGAAGCTGACGAAATACCTGCTGAGGCTGCACCTGGTGAAGCTGACGAAATACCTACTGAGGCTGCTGCAGGAGTCTAGGAAGAACATGTTGGTGTTATTGCTGAGGTGCCAGCACTTCCAGTGTTTATAGCAGACTGTGTGTTTGCTGCACACTCACGTGCCTATCATGTTGACACTCCAGATCCGACCTGGAGCCGAATCCACGTCGGGGGGTGGGGGCCTACAATTGGCTCATCAGTGGGGTCGTACGATATTATGGAGAATGCCAGACGGCCAAACGTAGCATTCTGGTTCGTTCCGACGATACCACCAGCTCCAGGGACCTAGTGCTCATACTGGCAGATCCAATGAACCACTTGTCTTTATATTTATCATTAGTTACGCTTATTTGTGTAAAGACTAAGTTGTGCTTATTTGTGTAAGACTAAGTTAGGCCTAACTGCGTAATATTCAGTGAAGCCCAGTTTTTCTTTCCACGCCCATAACAATAGAATTGCAGCATAGAACATACAAAGGTAATGTGCATACTAGGCATTTTTTGCTTAGGATAACAACCACTTCAAGCAAATGATACATGGTGTACGCATTTGAATGCATCACTAGAATGTGCCACCTATTGATGATTGATGACATGGATCTAGCTTTTCTGCACGTATTTGCATTGAATCGCTCATTGATTTGTTCACATATTTTTTGGCAATGGCTGATGAACTCCACTCTCTTGGTAACTTGCTTCGTCAGCGAGCACTTGTTGATGCAATGCAAAGTACAGAACATGGTCGTCATCGCCATTCCATTTAGGTTCTCTATGTTTCGCGGAGCTACTAATTTCAAATGAAAATCTAGTAAACAACATATGTGTACATTGTTAGAGTATGCTACGGCCATGGTACATACATGTTTTTCTACAATCACAAGAAGAAAACTTGATGCATTTTTATCTGGTTGGCATTGTGCCGAACTGGGTGGATGCGGCTTTGGGGTTCGGAGAGGAAGGTGCCGTGGCTGGTGCGTGTGCGACCACGACGACGGCGAGCTCGGATTCTGGAGGAGGCCAATAGGACCAAGCATGGTCGACATGGTGACAGATCTCACCCGAGAATGAATTCCCGTCCCCGCGTCGTGCCATGGGTGCGGCCATGGTGAGGGCGAGCTCCGATTCGGGATGGGGAGGAGAATAGGGCCGAGCAGGTTCGTCCAAGTCCTAGCTCCGCGCCATGGCCACGACCACAGTTTGCCGCCCCGGAGGAAGAAGAAGACGCGTAAAGGATGCATGCGCCAACACTGGAAGCCTACATGGCAGCCACGACGACAGCGACATAACGGCGAAAGCTGAACGGGGGGGCCAACTTGACGGCCGTTAGCCTGATATTTTGTATTGAAACGTAAAGTTGAATTCGCGCTGAAAAAGACCCTCCGAGTATTTGGCACGCCAACTTTGGGCAATGCAGCTGATTGTAAGAAACTTGGGTACCGTGTTGCCTAGGCGCCCCAACTTTCGGGCCGCAAAATGATATTCTCCATTCAAGCGACCCGCATCTTTGGAGCAATTGCGGGCCTGCAAGCAAAAGCCAGGAGAACTAATACGGGCATTCGTCCAACGGTGGAACATCATAAAAATTTCGACCGAAGCCATATACGATGAAAGAGCAATCGAAGCCTTCAATGATGGACTTTGTTGGCAGGAATTTATTGAAGAACTAGGACAAACCAAGCCAAAGACAATTTCGCAGCTGATGGATATAGCCAATCGTTGGGCCGATGGAGAGGACGCAGTACACAATAAAAGAGCATGTTCACCCTAAGAAGATAGGGACAAGTGCAACAATGATCGAAGACGACGAATGAATGATGGGTACAGCACACCAAGTTACGTTGCAGCCAGTTTCTCTGGAGGGGACAACCGACAAAGCGATGATTACAACAACGGATACCGTGGTAACAGGGACAACATCGGTGGAGGCCAGCCGCATCAAAGATACGAGCCGACAAATTGAGATCCACCTATGTCAGCAGGACAAATGTTGGAAGGACCGTGCAATATGCACTTTTATGTCGACTCGACAGGGAAAAGGCGATCAAATCACCTCCTAAAGGACAGCCGAACATTCTTAAAAATGCAAGAGCTGTGCAATGCAAGGGCAACAGAAGCAGCAAACCGAGGCTATGCTACCCGCCTAGCACTTTGGCTATTTGTGCACGACCACCACCATAGGGGAACCCGCCAGTAGGACAGCCGCAAAACACAACACATCAAGACGACGGATATCCCAGGTCAAAAGGAGCAATGTCAATGATCCAGAAGGGATGGCCCTCCAATAGAACATAGAAGTTGATCACTAGGCAAGTAAACATGGCAGTAACAAAGCCACCTCCTACACCTGACTATCTCCATTGGTCAGAACAAGAAACCACCTTCAGCAGAGCTGATCATCCACTACGAGTCCCTCGACCAGGCCAGTTAGCGCTAATAGTAGAAGCACAAATCGGCGGGTTCAACATGAGCAAGGTTTTCTTGGATGCAGGGAGCAACATCAACCTGATCTACGCCAAAACTCTACGGGCTATGAATTGGTCCATGAAAAATCTAGTACCTACAGACACAACCTTCCATGGGATAGTTCCGGAAAAGCCGAAATCCATTGGGAAAAATCCACCTCGACGTAGTCTTCGGATCAAAGAATAACTTCAGACGCGAAAAGTTAGAGTTCGAAGTCATGGACTGGCCAACTCAGTACCATGCGATCCTGGGACAACCAGCTTTCACTAGGTTCCTAGCAGTGCCTCACTACGCATATCTGGTGCTAAAATGCCAGCCCCAACAGGGTCATAACTGTAAAAGGAAGCTTCAGCCGCTCAGACAACTACGATCCGGAATTCAACAAAATATCGGAATCTTTCAGGATGGAGACAGAACTTGAATAGCTGAAAATAGCGGATGAGGAATCACTACATGAAGGGCAAACCCACAAAAATCAAACATCGGAAGAACAAGCAAACGATGGTCCCGCAAAAGCAACCTATGCGGCCTCCACTATAGGTCCCGCATAAGAAGACCCACTCGTCGATAAGACGACAGCATCACATGCACCAATACGGAGCATGATGAAGAACCCCAAGAACAGAAGTCGAAGTTCCTAAAGAAAATCTTCACTTTGACGCACTTTATATTCAATAAAGGCCAACGACCAGGCGATCATGCCCTCGCAATGTATTTCCAATTATGCTTATCAATGAATAAAGAAAGTACTTCACGAGATACAAATTTCTGTGGCACACGAAAGCAGTTATGCAAAGGAACATTAGTTCGTCGGGTCCTCAGCAAAAAGAGGTACAACATACAATCAAAATCTCGTATAAAGCATACGACCTTTTTGACAAATATAAGAAACATCTATATAGTATTTCTTCTACAAAGTACAAGGCTGCACAAGCAAGCAGTCAGATAGAAAAATTAACAAAAAATTCTTCGTCTACCTCTAAGCATCTTTGAACAATCCTAATGGTGGGTCTACGAGCAGAGGCATAATGAGGCGCCATATCAACAAGATCACCATCGGAAGGAGGCAACCCCGAAGATAAAACATCCAAGTCTATCGTCGGATAATCTGCATATACCCAAGAAAGCACGAGCTTGGCACCCGCCACAAGTTGAAGCTTCACGAAATGATGAATCCTTTCACCTTGTTGAAACTTCGCAAGTAAATCCGCCAAGTTCTGAGGCTGAGGATCCCGAGGAAACATGGCATTATAAACAAAGGCCAGTGATCTGCGGCAACACTCGACAAACTGCTCCAACTCTGATAGGCGGTCCTCAAGCAGCGCCACAACTTAAGCACGGTGATGATCGGTCCAAAAATCTATCTCAGAAGTTCGGGAGGCAGACACAGGAGCTTGCATTCGGTTGCGTAGACATTGGGTTTCCTCCCTCTCGCACAATCGAATGCCTACAAATCAGGGAGGAAACATTGACTTCCCGTAAAACAGAAGGAGCAACAGAAGAAAGAGGAAAAATACTTACACAACAGCTTCTCACTTCCCTGGAAATTTCTTCCAAGAAAAAAGCTTCGCGGTTGAGGGCCTGGCGTGTCTTAGATTGGGCAACATCCACCATTGACTGAACAACCCGAAGTTTTCCTTCAAGTTTTTTCACCTGTTCAATTATTTCAGCGTACAATGGTGGGTCCACCGTACGCACAACGGCGGCGGTATTGGTTGCGCCCACTACAGATGAGGACGGAATTGCATCCGACAATTTCAGAAGACCTAGAAGGAGCCGAAGATTCATTCAAAATCTGGCAAGACACGAAAGATATGAAACGTTCAGCATGCAAAAACAAACTCATATGCATACATTCAATAGTTGCTTTCTTGTAAAAAGGAAGCAAAAGGCAGCTGGATAAGTTAAAGGTTCATTGCAGTGATGGCAAGGGAGACACAATAAAACTAAAAAACAAAGTCTATGAAGCCGTGTCCTTCAAAACCAAAGTAGCACTAGTAGAAGGAGCACTAACTATAGGAACGACAGGACCAGCCGAAGATGGAGCGCCTGTCGAAGAAGGGGCAGCCAGCTTCTCTAAGCCAAGCCTAGGTCCAAAAGCAGTTAGGAATACTTTCTGGCCCTCTTAACATAAGGCTTCAGGTCAACTTCTTGGCCATTGGAGGTGACTGGGATAGAGGAGCTAACCTTCTCCCAGTCGACCTTCTCGCAATGCACCATCGCCACTACAATTGAAGTTTCGGCACAACTTTTCGACTGCATCAGGATATAACCAACAAGGGGGCTAGGATCGGCACCGAAGACAGTGACAAGATCGTTCAAGTTATTTGCCACCTCCTTGGTTGGAAAAACTTTGGCATGAAGGCTTTTGAAGGCACGGCGGGAGCGGAAAAGAAGGTTGCGCCCACGAACGATGTTGGCATCTAAGGTGCTAACAACATCCGACAAAGGATCAACCTTATTGCCTTTGTGCGGCATCAGGTTCTGGCCAATCAATTCTGAAAATAAAAAAGGAAAAGATTGGTGACCAAAGAATAGAACTAAAATGAAGCCACACAAGACAAAAAACTTATGGGTCAAAGAAGGATTAAGGACCTCCAAGCGCTCCCAGAGATTTTCAGCTCGAATAGCGGCTTGCTTGGCCACTTCTTTGGCATCCGTTTTCACCTTTTGCTTGGCCTCCTCCAAAGCCTCTTCAGCAACCCGCAGTTTGGCCTCCATATCATCAGCATGCTTCATCGCCTCATCCTGAATAACTTCGGATTCCTTGGCAGCAGCTGCACAAATAAATCATGAAAAGTGGAGAAGAAAAACACACAAAGAATTCCCGAAGATGAACATGATATACCCTTTAGTCCTTCGGCTTCATCACGGATTTTTATAAAACGAGAGACTATAACACCCTAGTTTTAGTTAAATCATAATTAGGACTTTGTTTGTGCATTCATGAGCATCATCCCTTAAAATGCATGTAAAGAAAATAATGCAAACCCTAAACCCTAATATTTTCCGTCTCAATTTCAGCTTATTCAAACGGTGGCTTTTATATTTTGAAAAGTACCCAAAGTTAAGGAACCCAAATTGTTATAAAGGGTCCCTACCAGGTTTTAATATGTTCACAAAGTTCTTGTATTTTGGAAATATTCAAAACAGTTTGAAATATGAAAATACAAAGAGAAAAGGGAGAAAAAACTAAATAGAAAAAGATTTCAGAATAAAAACTGTTTCTCACTCTATCTGGGCAACATCCCACTTCCTCTCTCTCTCTGCCTCCGCGTGCAGCAGCTAGAATCCGCCGCCAGCCCATTTTCGGCCCAAGTGCAGCCCACCTCGGCCCAAGCTAGCCCGTACCCATTCGGCCGTCTCTTTCTTTTCTTCTTCCTCGCGCTGAAGTGAAGCAGCTTGGTGGCTCGTCGCCGGCCACCCGATGCCATCCTCGTCGCCGCGATGCGTGCCGCCGCCTGTCAACACCCGAATTTTTAATCCCAGATGCCTGTTATGCGATACATCCCAATCCCAGGATTACCATTTTTGCGAGACATAACAGATTGGATATCACAGTACATCATCCATTACAAACCATAATAAGGTCTTACAACAAAATAAAGGATCTCATGATCTAGTCTTAGTACAATCAAGCAGCGGAATAAATAGCGTAGCGACGGGGTCCATCTTCAGGGGCACAGGCAATGCTGATGATAGAAAATAGACCTAGTTATCATAGCCATCCTGTTGTCCGTCATCTTGGTAGTCTCCTTCATAGTCTGGCCATAGGAATAGCCAGGGACAAAAGCCATGAGTACTCTTTAAGTACTCGCAAACTACCACTAACAAGTAGTATAGTTCTAGTGTAAATGCTAACTCTGAGTTTACTTCTAAAGTTAAGTTTGAAACCTAAGCTAAGTTCTGAAACAAAGAAAGATAAAATAAAGTTCTAGAATCACTTAAGTTGGGTAGCTAGGGTCATAGCCACAAATCTATTGTGGTCAAGTCAAGATTCATCATTCATTTCATAAGTCATTTTGAAAATGTCTGACAATGAAACAGTATGGCCACTCCAATTGTCCATAACCGCGAACTCGGCTATTCGAATAGTTTGACACTCTGCAGAGGTGGTACACTTTCACCACAAGATTCGATACATCTGTTAGGGATAACCCTGAATCATCATACTTAGTATGCAGATAATCAAACATAACCTTTCCTTTACACACCCTAGTATAAGAACCTCTCCTATGAGCATTGTCTCCCAACCATGACCATCTGTCATCTTTGGCACTGCATAGGTGGACAACATTGAGAGGTAGCCTCAGCTCAAACCTCTCCTGCGAGGGAACTAATATTAATGCATATAAACTTCCGGCTAAGCCTTACCCAATTTAGGTATTGTGGTTGTACGGAAAAAATGGAATGGTATCGCATCCGAATCCAACCATCGGTTTTTGTAAAAGGGCTAAGGCTCATGCCTCAACATTTTCATCACCATAAAGCATTTGTGTTTCTCAACACATGTCATAACATCTCAATAGAAAGACTCATCATTCCAAGGTTTTCACAATTCATTTTCACCAAGTGTTCCCATCTAAAGTGAGTCAAGTTTTGATTTAGCTCTAACTACTAAGTTAAGAGTGTTCACTAACTTCCTCACCAAGTGTTCACTAACGTATCGTGAAGTACTGGCGGTGTCCCAAGAGGTGGCCTTGATCAACGGCCCCCTTCTTCTCCCTCCACGGTAGACTCGGGCGAAATTCCGGCGCTGTGGATGCTGGCTTGCTCCGGTGGGGCTCTAGGAGTGTTCTGAGAGGGAGGGGATGAGAGTGGTGTGAGGAAACGGTGCTAGGGAGGCCTCTGTTTATAGGCTCGGCCAAGCGGCAGAGGAGCATGGGCGGTGCTCGCCGGTGACGATGGCACATCGAGCTAGAGGTGTGGGCGGTGGGCTAGGACGGTGGGCGGTGCCCTGGCGAGTGTCATGGAGGTGCCTGTGCAGTGGTTTGCGGTCGGGAGAGGTGAGTGGCATGGCGCGCACGATGTCTCTACCGACAGCGAGTTTTGCGGCGGCCGGCGACTATGGGGCATGGTCGGGGGAACGGGCAAGTCCGTTAGCTTCCTAGGACGATGATGATCATGTAGGCGGGCGGCTAGAGCAGGGCGGGGTCTGGCTGAGCGGAGACCGTGCACGCTCTACAGGCGGCGTCGGCATGGCAGACAGACTCCGAGCGTGGCGGTTCCTGGCTGCTCCTTGCTCTGTCCGCAGGCTAGGGCTGGCTTGGCAGTGGAGGTGGGCCACAAGCGATGTGCTAGACATGGTGGGCGAGACTGGCGGCGGCTGTGGCGCACTGTCGCTAGTGAGGGTGCTCAATGGTGCTCGGCCTTAATGGCCATGACCATTTGGTCGTGTGCACAGTGGGTGGCCGGGCTAGAAAAGGGTAGGGGTGCACTGAGGTGGCTTTGGTTGCAAAATGGGAGACCACATTGGTCCAAACACTGCTCACAATAGTGTTTGTGGTTTTTGTTTGAATTGTGCCCACAAGGTGTTTGTAGAAATGGCCGAAAGAGTTCAAGTTTTAAATTTTGAGGTAAATTTTGGTGGAGTTGTTAGTCACATGCTTAAGCATCTGTGGTTGCTTGGGATTTGAAAATAGAATTCATTTGAGTGGTTTTTGAATAAGTGTGATCTATACATATGAACTACATTCAATTTTCAAATGTCATTTAAATTTAGTGTTGAAAGATTTTGGGGTGAAACAAAGTGAGCTTTGGTACAGCACTACTTGTACTAGCAAGGGGTGCAAAGATCCACATTTGTTTCTGTTAGTATTTGAGTTCTTGGAATAGCCAAAGTAGGCATGGTGATTAAAATGGCACAAATGACCATTTGTTTATTTTATTCTTTTTGATTTGTTTTTCTTTGGGATTTGCTTGGGAATAATCTAGATGATGTTTAATTCACCTAAGAATCATTTTACAATCAATGGATCACTTAATCATGGCAATTCAAAACAACTCCTATTTAAATGCACACACATATAAATGCTTTAATATTTTTAAATGGAAAAGTTTTTGTTAACACTAATTTTGATGATTTGGATCTTAATAACCTTGGATTAGAGTTTTTGGGATGTTACAAACCTTCCCCCCTTAAACAAAATCTCGTCCCAAGATTTACGAAAGAAAACTAGGAACTAAAGAGATCTGGGAACTCTGTCCTAATGTAATCTTCTCGCTCCCAAGTGGCTTCTTCCTCGGTATGGTTGATCCACTGAATCTTGAGAAACTTGATACTCCTGGTCCTGGTGGTTCTGTAGGCTTCCTCTAAGATACGGATGGGTACTTCACGATACGTCAGGTCCTTTTTGATTTCAACAGCTCGGTGATCGATATTCTTGAAAACTTCGGTCTTTTCCGGCACTTCTAGGCATTTGCGAACTAACGAGATATGGAACACATTGTGGATGGCAGACATCTCTTCTGGCCATTCCAGTTTATACGATACTTCTCCTCTGCGGTTTAGAATCTTGAAGGGCCCGATATATCTGTGGGCTAACTTTCCTTTTAGACTAAAGCGTTGAGTTCCCTTCAATGGTGAAACCTTGAGATATACAAAATCGCTGACGTTGAAAGTCAGGTATCTCCTTCTCTTGTCAGCATAACTCTTTTGTCTAGACTGGGCGGTCTTGAGGTGCTCACAGACTTTGTGAACCTTCTCTTCGGCTTCTCGGAGAATGTCGGGTCCGAAAATCTGACTCTCTCCTACTTGCGACCAATTCAAAGGGGTGCGACACTTTCTTCCATATAGGAACTCAAATGGTACCATTTGCAAACTGGCTTGGTAACTGTTGTTATATGAGAATTCTGCGAAAGGCAGACAATCTTCCCATTTTGATCCGTACTCCAAAACACAAGCTCTTAACATATCTTCCAAGATTTGATTGACTCTTTCAGTGTGTCCATCAGTTTGAGGGTGATAAGCGATGCTGAAATTCAACTTGGTGCCTAATCCTTCCTGGACTTTCTGCCCAAATCTCAAGGTAAATTAGGTTCCTCGACCTGATAATATAGTCTTGGGGGTTCAATGCAGACTAACAATTCTAACAATATACAGCTCTACTAGCTTCGAACTCTGGTAGGTGGTCTTGATAGGTATAAAGTGGGCTACCTTGGACAGTCTATCAACAATGACCCAGATTGAGTCATTTCTTCTACTCGAAGTAGGCAAACTAGTGATAAAGTCCATTCCGACGGAATCCCATTTCCATTCTGAAATCTTAAAAGGTTGCAACAGTCCTGCGGGTCTCTGATGCTCTGCTTTGACTCTTTGACAGATATCACACTTGGGGATGTAGCTTCCGATTTCTCTCTTCATCTTGTGCCACCAAAATTGCTCTTTCAAATCTTGATACATCTCCGTTCCTCTGGGTTGATAGGATAAAGGGTATCATGAGCTTCCTGCATAATAACTTGCTTCAGCTCCGAATCTGCTGGCACACAGATACGGCCTTTGTTCCATAGAACTCCTTCTTCATCTTCAATGAATCTAGGTACCTTTCCTGTACCAATACGGTGTTTGATCCCGTCGATACTTTCATTTCCCTTCTGGGCTTCCTTGATTTGGCTAATCAAAGTGGGTTGAAATTCAATGCTAGCTAAGAATCCTCTGCTAACTAGCTCAGTTCTAAACTACTCCTATTCCTCATACAAACTTGGTTGCTTCTGCTTGGTCATAGTGTTTAGCTTACACGGCAATCTGCTAAGAGCATCCGCTACCACGTTGGCTTTGTCGGGGTGATAGTGAATGTCAAGGTCATAATCCTTGATTAACTCTATCCATTTTCTTTGCCTCATATTCAGCTCCTTTTGAGTGAAAATATACTTCAAGCTTTTGTGATCTGAGTAAATCTCACAGCGATTACCCATCAGATAATGACGCCATGTCTTCAATGCCAACACTACGGCTGCTAACTCAAGATCATGGGTCGGATAGTTTTGCTCATGTTGCTTCAGTTGTCGAGACAGATAAGCGTTGACTTTGCCTTCTTGCATCAATACACATCTGAGACCACTCTTGGATGCGTCACAATATACATCAAACGGCTTCTTGATATCTGGCATGATTAATATTGGGGCCGAAATCAATCTCTTCTTCAACTCTTGGAAACTAGCTTCACATTTGTCGGTCCATTCAAACTTTTTGTCCTTCTTCAACAATTGGGTCATGGGTCTGGCGATGCTAGAAAATCCTTCCACGAACTTGCGATAGTATCCCGCTAATCCAAGGAATGCACGGACTTGGGTTTGAGTGGTTGGGGCTTCCCATTCTTTGACATCTTTAATTTTGGCGGGATTAATAGAGACTCCTCCGGCAGACACAATATGTCCAAGGAATCCTACTTCTTTCAGCCAGAACTCACATTTGCTGAATTTGGCATATAACCTATGCTCTCTCAGGGTTTCTAGGATGATTCTCAGATGTTGCTCATGCTCTTCTTCTGACTTGGAGTAGATGAGGATATCGTCGATAAACACAACGACAAACTTATCCAGGAAATTCATAAATATCTTATTCATGAGATTCATGAAATAAGCAGGAGCATTGGTTAATCCAAAAGACATCACCGTATACTCGTATAAACCATAGCGAGTAGTAAAGTTGGTCTTCAGAATATCCGTTGCACGAATTTAAGTTGGTGTTAACCAGTCCTAAGATCAATCTTTGAGAATACCTAGGCACCAGTCAACTGGTCAAATAGATCCTCTATCTTTGGCAAAGGGTACTTGTTTTTGATGGTGACGTCATTCAGCTTTCTGTAATCGGTGCACAAACGGTTGCCTCCATCTTTCTTGTCCACGAATAACACTGGTGATCTACATGGTGATGCGCTTGGTTGAATCAAGCCTGTTGCTAACATGGTATCCAACTGCTTCTCCAGTTCCACTAACTCTGAGAGGTTCATGTTATAGGGTCTCTGGGCTATGGGTCTGGTTCCGGGGATTAGTTCGATAATGAAATCAATATCCCTATCCGAGGGCATACCGGGCAATTCTGAGGCTGAGGATCCCGAGGAAACATGGCATTATAAACAAAGGCCAGTGATCTGTGGCAACACTCGACAAACTGCTCCAACTCTGATAGGCGGTCCTGAAGCAGCGCCACAACATAAGCACGGCGATGATCGGTCCAAAAATCTATCTCAGAAGTTCGGGAGGCAGACACAAGAGCTTGCATTCGGTTGCGAAGACATTGGGTTTCCTCCCTCTCGCACAATCGAATTCCTACATATCAAGGAGGAAACATTGCCTTCCCGTAAAACAGAAGGAGCAACAGAAGAAAGAGGAAAAAGACTTACACAACAGCTTCTCACTTGCCCTGGAAATTTCTTCCAAGAAAAAAGCTTCGCGATTGAGGGCCTGGCGTGTCTTAGATTGGGCAACATCCACCATTGACTGAACAACCCGAAGTTTTCCTTCAAGTTTTTTCACCTATTCAATTTTTTCAGCGTACAATGGTGGGTCCACAGTACGCACAACGGCGGCGGTATTGGTTGCGCCTACTACAGATGAGGACGGAATTGCATCCGACAATTTTGCAGACCCAGAAGGAGCCAAAGATTCATTCAAATCTAGCAAGACACGAAAGATACGAAACGTTCAGCATGTAAAAGTAAACTCATACGCATACATTCAATAGTTGCTTTCTTGTAAAAAGGAAGCAAAAGGCAGCTAGATAAGTTAAAGGTTCATTGCAGTGATGGCAAGGGAGACACAATAAAACTACAAAACAAAGCCTATGAAGTCGTGTCCTTCAAAAACAAAGTAGCACTAGTAGAAGGAGCACTAACTATAGGAACGACAGGAGCAGCCGAAGAAGGAGCGCCTGTCGAAGAAGGGGCAGCCAGCTTCTCTAAGCCAAGCCTAGGTCCAAAAGCAGTTAGGAATACTTTCTGGCCCTCTTAACATAAGGCTTTAGGTCAACTTCTTGGCCATTGGAGGTGACTGGGATAGAGGAGCTAACCTTCTCCCAGTCGACCTTCTCACCATGCACCATCGCCACTACATTTGAAGTTTCGGCACCACTTTTTGACTACATCAGGCTATAACCAACAAGGGGGCTAGGATCGGCACCGAAGACAGTGACAAGATCATTTAAGTTATTCGGCACCTCCTTGGTTGGAAAAACTTTGGCATGAAGGCTTTTGAAGGCACGGCGGGAGCGGACAAGAAGGTTGCGCCCACGAACGATGTTGGCATCTAAGGTGCTAACAACATCTGACAAAGGATTGACCTTATTGCCTTTGTGCGGCATCAGGTTCTGGCCAATCAATTCTGAAAATAAAAAAGGAAAAGATTGGTGACCAAAGAATAGAACTAAAATGAAGCCACACAAGACAAAAAACTTATGGGTCAAAGAAGGTTTAAGGACCTCCAAGCGCTCCCGGAGATTTTCATCTCGAATAGCGGCTTGCTTGGCCACTTCTTTGGCATCCGTTTTCGCCTTTTGCTTGGCCTCCTCCAAAGCCTCTTCAGCAACCCGTAGTTTGGCCTACATATCATCGGCACGCTTCATCGCCTCGTCCCGAATAACTTCGGATTCCTTTGCAGCAGCTGCACAAATAAATCATGAAAAGTGAAGAAGAAAAACACACAAAGAATTCCTGAAGATGAACATGATATACCCTTTAGTCCTTCGGCTTCATCACGGATTTTTATAAAACGAGAGACTGTAACACCCTAGTTTTAGTTAAATCATAATTAGGACTTTGTTTGTGCATTCATGAGCATCATCCCTTAAAATGCATGTAAAGAAAATAATGCAAACCCTAAACCCTAATCTTTTCCGTCTCAATTTCAGCTTATTCAAAAGGTGGCTTTTATATTTTGAAAAGTACCCAAACTTAAGGAACCCAAATTGTTATAAAGTGTCCCTGCCAGATTTTAATATGTTCACAAAGTTCTTGTATTTTGGAAATATTCAAAACAGTTTGAAATATGAAAATACAAAGAGAAAAGAGAGAAAAACTAAATAGAAAAAGATTTCAGAATAAAAACTGTTTCTCACTCTATCTGGGCCGCAGCCCACTTCCTCTCTGCCTCCGCGCGCAGCAGCTAGAATCCGTCGCCAGCCCATTTCCGGCCCAAGTGCATCCCACCTTGGCCCAAGCCAGCCCGTACCCATTCGGCCGTCTCTTTCTTTTCTTCTTCCTCGCGCTAAAGCGAAGCAGCTTGGTGGCTCGTCGCCGGCCACCCGATGCCATCCTCGTCGCCGCGATGCGTGCCGCCGCCTGTCAACACCCGAATTTTTAATCCCAGATGCCTGTTATGCTATACATCACAATCCCAGGATTACCATTTTTGCGAGACATAACAGATTGGATATCACAGTACATCATCCATTACAAACCATAATAAGGTCTTACAACAAAATAAAGGATCTCATGATCCAGTCTTAGTACAATCAAGCAGCGGAATAAATAGCGTAGCGACGGGGTCCATCTTCAAGGGCACATGCAATGATGACGATGGAAGATAGTCCTAGTTATCATAGCCGTCCTGTTGTCCATCATCTTGGTAGTATCCTTCATAGTCTGGCCATAGGAATAGCCAGGGACAAAATCCATGAGTACTCTTTAAGTACTCGCAAACTACCACTAACAAGTAGTATAGTTCTAGTGTAAATGCTAACTCTGAGTTTACTTCTAAAGTTAAGTTTGAAACCTAAGCTGAGTTCTGAAACAAAGAAAGATAAAATAAAGTTCTAGAATCACTTAAGTTGGGTAGCTAGGGTCATAGCCACAAATCTATTGTGGTCAAGTCAAGATTCATCATTCATTTCATAAGTCAT
This sequence comes from Avena eriantha, assembly GCA_910589775.1. NCBI lineage: Eukaryota > Viridiplantae > Streptophyta > Magnoliopsida > Poales > Poaceae > Avena > Avena eriantha. Next base: position 157,205,330 of record OU342743.1, on the reverse strand, counting down.
TTTGAAAATGTCTGACAATGAAACAGTATGGCCACTCCAACTGTCCATAACCGCGAACTCGGCTATTCGAATAGTTTGACACTCTGCAGAGGTGGTACACTTTCACCACAAGATTCGATACATCTGTTAGGGATAACCCTGAATCATCATACTTAGTATGCAGATAATCAAACATAACCTTTCCTTTACACACCCTAGTATAAGAACCTCTCCTATGAGCATTGTCTCCCAACCATGACCATCTGTCATCTTTGGCACTGCATAGGTGGACAACATTGAGAGGTAGCCTCAGCTCAAACCTCTCCCGCGAGGGAACTAATACTAATGCATATAAACTTCCGGGTAAGCCTTACCCAATTCAGGTATTGTGGTTGTACGGTAAAATTGGAATGGTAACGCATCCAAATCCAACCATCAGTTTTTGTAAAAGGGCTATGGCTCATGCCTCAACATTTTCATCATCATAAACCATTTGTGTTTCTCAACACATGTCAAAACATCTCAATAGAATAACTCATCATTCCAAGGTTTTCACAATTCATTTTCACCAAGTGTTCCCATCTAAAGTGAGTCAAGTTTTGATTTAGCTCTAACTACTAAGTTAAGAGTGTTCAGTAATGTGGAATGCCAAGATCAATCTCATGCCATAGAATGACATCTAAGGGTATCTAGATAGGTCAAGTTTTATACTCTTTATGCTACCTTCAAAACAAGTAAAGGACTTTAATAAAGTAAAGAAGTAAAAGCTTGGAAATAAAACTTGGGGTAGGTAATAGTCAAAGTGGTATAACCAAGCATGCCTAATGCATCTTACTTAGGTTATCTGGATTGCAAGTGTTAGCTTGCAAGGGTTCACTGGTATAGTGCTAGCTTGCCTTGGGTAGTGCAGTGGTTGAAGTTTTCTTCCTCCTCCTCTTGGCAGAACTCCTCCTCCTCGTAGGCTTGGTCGGTACTATCTTCTATAATTACATACGGAGTACACAATCATCAAACAATACTTAACTAGTCTACTTAGCATTCTAAGGCACACATTTTATGATCTATTATCATCACAAGCATCGCAAGGTTTTATTAACTTGTTTCATTCTTTTTATTTGAGAAAAGTAATTTCTACTCATTGAAAATAACTAAGATTTAATATTCTCCAATTAAAATATGGGATCATGTGGACACATGTCATCATCACGTATTCTAACATATGGGAATGTGATTTAAGGGTTGGATCACTTTTAATTGAGTTTAAGTTTAATAATTAATGATTTAAATTGACTAGAAATGCCTATATAGCATTATGTTGGTACTAGTCCAAAGTCACTGCATGCAAACCTTAATATTATTACATATTCAGATAGGTATGGTTAAATGTGATTTTTGAGAGTTGGAAACAACTCAAAATCTATTAGGGTTGATTTTATAAAAATGTTTGAATGTGCAAATGCTTCTGTCTTGTTATTTTTACTAGGAGAGATCTCTAACTCTAAATGAAATAAATCCAACGGGATTGGATAGATCTTTTCAGAGGCTTTCTAAAAAAATTGAATCACTCAATTTGGTTAAGTGGATCTTCTTGAATTGATTTTTGAACTAAGGAACAAAAGTGAGTTCAATCTAAAATAGAAAAATCAATATTTGAACTAACTGGGTCGCGCGGGAAAACTAACAGGATGGCCTAGTGGCGCCCCGCAGCGTGGATGACAACTGGCAGGGAGGGTCCCGCAGGTCAGCGACACATCAAACGCGAAGCGGTACAGGGCGACGTGGACCGTTGGATTAAAAAGAAGATCTACGGATGTGGCTTGTCGTCGATGACCGATAGGTCACCAACGAGGTGTAACCCTAGCGGCCCGGTGGGGGTCTGGGGTGGCTTACCGGGGCTCCGGCGAGGGTCGGCAAGGTGGGCAAACGAACAAGTCGAGGACGGCAGTTCTCCTGGTACTGGCAGTATCCCAAGAGGTGGCCTTGATCAACGGCCCTCTTCTTCTCCCTCCGCGACAGACTCCCGCGAAATTCCGGCGCTGCGGATGGCGGCTTGCTCCGGTGGGGCTCTGGGAGTGTTCTGAGAGGGAGGGGATGAGAGTGGTGTGAGGAAATGGTGCTGGGGAGGCCTCTATTTATAGGCTCGGCGAATCCGCAGAGGAGCATGGGCGGTGCTTGCCGGTGACGACGGCACAACGAGCTAGAGGTCTGGGCGGTGGGCTAGGACGGTGGGCGGTGCCCTGGCGAGTGTCACGGAGGTGTGTGTGTAGTGGTTTGCGGTCGGGAGAGGTGAGTGGTGCGGCGCGCACGATGTCTCTGCCAACGGCGAGTTTCGCGGCGGCCGGTGACTACGGGGCATGGTCGGGGGAACGGGGATGTCCGTTAGCTTCCTAGGACAGTGGTGATCGTGTAGGCGGGCAGCTGGAGCAAGGCGAGGTCTGGCTGAGCGGGGACCATGCGCGCTCTGCGGGCGGCGTCGGCATGGCAGACAGGCTCCGGGCGCGGCGGTTCCTAGCTGCTCCTTGCTCTGTCCGCGGGCAAGGGCTGGCTTGGCGGTGGAGGTGGACCACAGTCGACGTGCTGGACATGGTGGGCGAGAATGGCGGCGGCTGTTGCGCGTTGTCACCGGTGAGGGTGCTCAATGGTGCTCGGCCTTAATGGCCATGACCATTTGGTCGTGTGCACAGTCGGTGGCCAGGATAGAAAAGGGTAGGGGGTGCACTGAGGTGGCTTTGGTTGCAAAATGGGAGACCACATTAGTCCAAACACTGCTCACAATAGTGTTTGTGGTTTTTGTTTGAATTCTTCCCACAAGGTGTTTGTAGAAATGGCCGAAAGAGTTCAAGTTTTGAATTTTGAGGTAAATTTTGGTGGAGTTGTTAGTCACATGCTTAAGCATCTGTGGTTGCTTGGGATTTGAAAATGGAATTCATTTGAGTGGTTTTTGAATAAGTGTGATCTATACATATGAACTACATTCAATTTTCAAATGTCATTTAAATTTAGTGTTCAAAAGATTTTGGGGTGAAACAAAGTGAGCCTTAGTACATCACTACTTGTACTAGCAAGGGGTGACAAGATCCACATTTGTTTCTGTTAGGATTTGAGTTCTTGGAATAGCCAAAGTAGGCATGGTGATTAAAATGGCACAAATGACCATTTGTTTATTTTATTCTTTTTGATTTGTTTTTCTTTGGGATTTGCTTGGGAATGATCTAGATGATGTTTAATTCACTTGAGAATAATTTTACAATCAATGGATCACTTAATCATGGCAATTCAAAACAACTCCTATTTAAATGCACACACATATTAATGCTTTAATATTTTTAAATGGAAAAGTTTGTTAACCCTAATTTTGATGATTTGGATCTTAATAACCTTGGATTAGAGTTTTTGGGATGTTACACCGCCCCAGATGTCTACAATATCCCCTACACCGCCGCGAGTAACCCTAGCCGTGCCCCACTTCCCCTCTTCCTCTCCCTCCCTCGTTCCTCCTCGTGGTCGAACCCTAGCCCCCAGACATCACCGGCATCTCGATGTTCTCGAGCTCCCCTCACCGTTCCGAGGCCACCGTTGGAACAACCTGCTTCTCCTAGCGCCCGAGCCGGAGAAGCTTCCAACCACCCCAATCGAAAGCTCCTTCCCGGAGTCTGGCCGCCATGCTCACCATCGATTCTGACAGCATCTGATCTTCCCCGGCCTCGCCGACCCTCTCCTCGCGCTCGTGGTGAGTTCCTAAGCATGCTTGTGCTCTCCTCCGTCTCCCTCTCGCCCTCCCCCATGCCCGCGCCATGCAATTGCAAGCTCCGCCGCTGCTCGCAGTTGGAGAGGTCACTCCGGTGACTAATCCGGGGCGGCGCCGCCACTATTCGGTCCAACGCAGCATCCCGCGTCGAGCCATCCCGCCCCCGAAGCCCCGCATCACCCCTAGCATCATTCCCGCGCTCGATCTGGAGCAATGGTGTCGCTGACGTCAGCATGACGTCAGTGTGATGCAATAATCCCCTTTTCTTTTTATTTAAAATGATTTCTGTAAATATTAATATGATAGGTGGGCCCTACCTGTAAGATATTTAATCTTCTTGGAAATTTTTTCCGAAATGATTAAATATATGACAAGTGGTTCCAGGTTGGAAAAATAATTTAAATATTCCAAAAATGTTAAATTGTTTTAAAAATGATTTAAAAATGGATTAAAAATGAGAAAAATCATAACTAATTCATTTTAAATATGTATAATATATCAAAATGTTCAGAAAAATGAGATCTACACAATAGACTCATACTCATGCATTGGTCAGCAACTTACATGACAAGTTTAATTAGAAGAACAAAATAACCCCTCTCATATGCATCCGGGGTTTCTCTAAATTAGGGTTTACACCCCTCGGACCTTGTTTAATTGGCCAAGCATGTCATAGGGTTTAATTTCAATACAATTTAACTTGTCATATCATCATCATTGCTTGAGTATTGCATCGATGCCATGTGTTGATTGTTGCTTTCCTTTTTAGTGTTTCTGCTTTTTCTCGGTAGACCTCGGAGTTGATGTGAGCAACGAGATCGAGTCCAACATTGAAGACCGAGATCAACACCATCAAAAGTTATCGATAAACAAGTCCATCTGATGAACCTGAAGTTCTTTATCCGAGTATCAACAGGCAAAGGCAAGCTTAGCCCCACACATGATAAAATCCTATGCTTTCAAAGTATTTTATTCTCGCCATGTGCACACGATTCCAAAGTCTTTTACGATAGTTAGTTTAATCCTATCTGATGCATGTTTCCTTTGTAGCCTACATTTCCCTAATCCACTGCTCCTGGCATAACTAAGGTTTGGCTTATGAGCTTCACTAGAGCTGCTATATCCACTGTGCTTAGCCATGCTTAGCTGTTACCGCTGATCCATCCGGTTGATGAATTAGAGCTGTGAATGAACCTAGTATGATAGGATGACGTGGTATGATCAGAGATGTAAGTTAAACATGCTAAGGCTTGTATGGGAGGCCACGTCGGGTTGTGGTTTTTGCAGTCCCATACTTGCCACCACTAGGACCTGAGTTCTTGCCTCTTGAACCAAGACGAGCGTACAACCACACGGGGGCCTGGAAACCCCTTCGACCAACTAACTTGCGTAGTAGATTCCATGAGTCACATAGTTCAGGCGTTCCATTCGACATATGCATTCTGGTCGTTCTTCAAGGAGGTGGAGGAGGTGCATTCATACAGGTAGGTAAGCGTGGTAGGGAATGGGAGAGGCACGGCCTCCGTAATCTCAAACCCTATTCACATGTCTAGGGACCGACTTCGGGACTTGACCCGTTACAACGGCATCTCCTTAGGGCGTGACTCATGGTCTCGGTGAAAGCAAGGTAAAGGTCGTGCCCAATCACCCTCTATCGGCCTTCCAAGGAAGAGGGCTAATCTATAGTGGCATTAAGAGTCGGTTGGTACGTGTGGGAAAGTTGTGCACCCCTGCAGGGTAATAATCTTTTCGAAAAGTTGTGTCCACGGTTATGGATGACTTGGGAACGGATTCAAAGATCATAGAGAACTATAACCTAATCGTAGAACTTGACAAGAGATGTGTGGTGTGCTTAAGGATGCTTCCTCAGGGAATCAAGGGGGTGATCCTAGTTAGAAGGTTCAGCTGATAAAGGTTCGATGGATACCAAAGATGATCAAAGCTAGTGATATCATTTTCTTATCCCCTTTCAAATGTTCTACTTAGTCGAGCTTCTCCTACCTCTTTTACAAAGAAAGTTAGCTTTATTCAAAACAACCCCACCAGCCATAAGTCTTGCGGAGTACACCCTGTACTTAGCCTTGCTTTGTTCATACTTTTGCAGCAGGTAAGTGTTACTATAGAGGATGAGTTCATTATAGCATCGACATTGATGAGTAGCTTGGGGTTCCCTGTCGGCAACCTAGAATCTATGGATTGGGACATCATCGTTATGCTTCAGGCCTCTTAGGCCATTTGTTAAGTTTGCTATACTTAATAGCATATTTTGCATGCCGTTGTTTGATGTTTGTGGTCAGTGACCTCTGCTTGTAATAATTTGGTTCTCTGCTCAGTTATGAGCTTGCTGTAATAATTTTTGTGTCGTAGGGTCACTGTAATGTTACCGATTCTTTCTCTGTATGCTTCCGAGATTTAGGTTAGGCTTATATCAGATAGAGGTCTGGGATTTGTCTAGCCTTAATCCCGGGGGTGTCACAAAGGCCATGTCGACCATCTCGCGCATCAAAGGCTGAAGAAGAACATCACAGCAAGGGATATCAGGAAAAATAAAAAGAAGCTACGGTAGAAAAACTCTGAAATATAGAGTGACTTACATCTTTCATATCCACATCAACAGGATTTAGATATCACCACACCTTTACCAGACATTTTCTTCCTTTTTTGCGGCGGCGGCTTTGACGAAGTGGCAACGTCTTTCTGGATAATCTTCTCCACATAGGACATGAGCATTTCCTTCGGCTCCATCGACAGCGGAGGGGATTTCTTCGCAGAATAGGCAACAAATGTACGAAGAGGAGACACGGGAGGATCTTCATCGTCATATTCACTGCCAATGAAAAGAACCAAACAATTGGGAAATCATCAGCAATAGAACTACCCGATTAAGCAGTAAAGAAGCAGTAAAACACTTACGAAGAAACATCCTGCACAAAGCGGAACAAGTTCATCTGGGCAGGAGCAGCCGAAACTGGCGCAGCATCAAAGGGTTTGGAAGCAGTTGAGGCATCCAAGTCTTCGCCCTTTTCTATAGCATAAGAGCGCTTCCTCTTATCACCAGCACGCTCCATGCGAAAATCCCCAGAGCGAGCCGATGGAAGGGATTGCATTTTTGATGAAGAATCAGAAGCAGAAAAATCCATCTCCTCATCCGCGGTAGTCCCAGTCATAGGGAGATCATCGGATGCGGAAGAATGGACAGGGGCTCACAGCTTCCAGGGAGAGGTGGAAGTAAGCTCAAGTGATCAAAGTCCTACATAAACATAAGACATGGAAAAAAGCCAGTTATTGATAGAGTAAAATTCATCCGCAAATAAAAGGGAGGAAAGATGGATGCAAAGGAAATTTCCCTCGGGGAGATAGTTTTTCTTGCCATAGAGCTCCACAAGACAGCTTGAAGGAACCTGGCTTTTCTTGGTAAGGGTGGTGAAGTTTCGAACCCTCTTTTCATACACCTTAAGGGTAAGGTCTTCCGGTGAAATCCTCATCGGAATCTTTTTCCTGATATACGCCCACATGCCAGAAAGCCGGGCCTGACGTGGTTGGACACGGATCCGCAAAAAATATGCTAGAATCTGGAGACCCGACAATTCCTTGCCAACTTCATGCCGCAGTTTTGAAATGCGACCAAGATAGGGCTGGATTTCTACCATTTCTTCGGCATAAGGATGTTGATCCCAGGATTCAAGTTTGCGACAAGTTTTCTTAGGATCAAAGGGGGCTAAACCGAAAGACTGGCCTTCAACTGGTTGATCTTTGATATAAAACCACTTGGACTTCCAGGATTGGACAGAATCAGTGATCTTAAGATCAAAATAATCTACGTCAGAGCGAACAGAGAAACTGGCGCCACCAACGTCATGGACAATGGTGTTAGTGGTGTTACGGCGAACATAAAAGAAATGCTTCCTCAAGCCCCAATGGGGATGAATCCCGAGAAAGCATTCACAGAGAGTGACGAAACAAGCAACATGGAGGATAGAGTTCGACGTGAGCTGATACAGCTGCATGCCATAGACAAAAAGAAGACCACGGATAAATTCATGGACAGGAAGAGAAAGGCCACGGAGAAGAAAGGAGAGAAACATTACCCTCTAGCCAGGCTCGGAGATGGGAGTAGCTTCGTCTCCAGGGAGCTTGAAGGTACCCTCCGCCAGATGGTCGGAGTTCTGGGCCTCACGGAGATCCCGCATCGTGCACTTGGAAGGAGCCCATCCGACGGCCCTCTTCCTGGTGGCCTTCGTGTCCGCAGTGGAAGTCCTCGCCTTACTTTTGCCCATGGCGGCGAAAGAGAAACACGAGCACGGAGCAGGAGTTCACAAGGGGGAAAGAGCACAAGGAAGAAGATGGAGCAAAGAAAGGTAAGGTAAAACAGTACAACGAATCTCCTTCCCCTTATAAAGAGCAAAGGTATGAAGTTCGGACCGTTCGATGCAAAATCGAACCGACAGAAGATCACACGGTGGTGACACGTGTTAAAGAGATTCTGTAAAGGAAAAATCTAAAGAAGTTATTGCCGCTGTAAAAACGGGAGGACAGCGCGTGATGCCTCGATCTTCGCGCGGAGAGGGGATGTGTAGTCAAAAAACTCCGCTGAATATGCTATCACGTGTCATCATTACAACCGCATGGCCCCACATTCGAAACATCTCGTCAGGACGTGTCTTCTGGAAATCAACATCATAAAATACGTCATTACTGACATCACAGCAAAGACATTACAGAAATTGCAGCTCACTATAAGAGATATGACCCGAAGAAATTATAATTGGAGTTGAAGTAAATTCCTCTAGAAGAAGATTTGAGACTACAATCGAATATACAATATTGCGACTGTAGCCTCGGGGGCTACTCCTATCGGGAGCATGGGTCGTGCACCCGACAAAATCTATAGAAACACTAGTGCCATAAATCCAAGTTTTCGAGCCTATGTTCTGATACATACATTCGAACATAGCCTCGGGGGCTACTCCTATCAGGAGCGCTAGCACGCACCTGATAAAGAAAGACAAATGCAAAATTCTTCAATGGCTACTCCTATCGGAAGCAGTTACAGAAAACAAAAAGATCTTCAGCCACCAAAAAAAAATCTTGTATCGCACTCGACGCGATAAAAATCCGAATGCCGTGTTCAAAAACATGAAGGTAAGACCCCAGGATTCGTCATGTGTGGCCTGGTAATCGCACAAGAATGCGCTCTACCAATAAAATATCCGTATCAACGATACGATGAAAAATCCCGACGGACGTGTTGGGTACCCAAGAAAGAGAAACTGGAATTCAGTATTCGGTAAGACCTTAGCGGCTCGAACTGAATTACGCTAGTAGAAAATTCTGAATACGAGCCTGGGGACTTGAATTTGATGTAGGATAACCTTGTTTTTGCCCAAGAGCAATTAACTGATTCCCGATCCGTCGGAAGCATCAGACTCGTTGTGCCAAACTCCCTACAAAATTAAAAATCAAGGAACAGAAAGAAGGGAAAAAGAAACTTTGAGACTCAACCCGAAACTACCCAGGTAGAGTCTCGAGGGATAATGACATAGGTATGATTACTCGGGTGATTATGATTTGCTACCCTATACTGGGTAAAAGGCTTACGGCCCATAAAGATTCTAGATGAAAGCCCTAGGAAGCAGCCAACAAAGACTTTTTGATTGTATTAGGAAAGAAACTATGAACCGACATTGTAATTACGCGTATGTGAAACCTATTCGCATACAGCTTTGAGACCCGGCCTATTATATATAGGATGGGAGAAGGCCAAGCGAAGGTACCAAAACATCTCTCATGCAACTTGTAACAGTGTGATTTCCTCATATTCAGGCGACTTTGACTCTATTATTTTCCTGACATCCGACGAAATCCCCAGCATTCTCTGTTCCGCGTAACCCTAAGTCCTTCAACATGGACATTGCCAAGGTTACCTCTCGTTAGTAAGTGAGCTTCATCTTGGCGTGAAGCGCACGTTCATCTGCGCTTAGATGTCGGGTCTCCATGGAGGTGTCTAGGCGTTAGACCACCTCTCGTGCTATCATGATTTGCAGTCTCACTGACCCTACCTTTTTGTCCGTCCAACTCATGATTTGTCATGTCGTACGCTTCATCTTAGCGACTAATCGGTGCTAGGGGTCAGGGTCTCCATCGATGGACGTCTAGGCAGAGTCCACAACATCATGGAAGCCATGCAGCTTCGTCCAGAACTGCTCAAACTGGAAACGCTTCTACCCTAGTGCGACGAACGTGCAGTCCAGGACCAGCAGACAGTAGTCTGAGATGACAGACGCTAGGCAACGCGGTGATCAACTATCATGCATCTCGTCCCAATCAGCCGTGCAGAACACCCGGTCTAGCCTCACGAGGGTTGGGGATTCTCTCTCGTTCGACCAAGTGTATCTCCTTCCATGCAGGTAGATCTCCTTTAGCGCAGAGTCATTCAGAAATGTTTTGAAACAACCCATCATGCGTCTGTGTAGGTTACCGTTGTTCTTATCCTCATCACGGTAGATCATACTGAAGTCCCCATAGAGGACCCAGGGCCCGTTGTGTGTCCTCCTGACCTCCCGTAGCTCTACAAGGAAGGCGATCTTATCTGCCTCATCCTAAGGACCGTAAATGCAAGTCAACCACCAAGGTGTCCCTCCCGGAGGCGTCACCTTAGCAGTAACACTATTTAGGTCAACGTGTGTGCTTTCAAGCTGCACCACCCTACTCTTCCAAGCAACAATAATACCACCCCTCGTCTCGGTCGTTGGCAAGTAGAAGTAAGCATCAAAATTCGCGTCTAGGGTTTCCATAACAATGGTAGGTGATACAATAGCAAGTTTGGTCTATTGCATACATACAATGGATGCACGCGTGGAGCCTACAACACTCCTAACACATGTGCGACGTGCCTGGTCATTAAGAACATGCACGTTGCGAATCCTTATTCAATGGTATTGGAGGAGGAGATATAGCTTTGGACAGGCTTGGCATCCACATGAACACAGTGATTTCTGTTGAGATAGATGAAGTTAATAGGAGGGTTTTGAGGGGTTGGTGGGATCAGACACAAACTGGCACGCTAATTGAAATTTGCGATCTCTCACTAATGATAGAATTGCATCATTTTATTGGTAGATTTGGTGGCTTTGACTTGGTGATTGGGGGTCTAGAGGGTCGGCAACCTGCTCTGTTCCACCACTACTCTAGAATCTTGAACACCATCAAGTCAGCTATGGCGAGGATGTAGCTGAAGCTATTCCTGAGGATCAATCAAAAGGATCTTGTTTCATGGATAAGTTGCCGTCAATATGTTAGGTTTGTTCATTATCTTAGGTTTGTTCTGCTTGGTGTGTGCAGTTTGTTTTGATCATACTCGTAGTAGATATTGGTTGATACTTAATAGGTGGTATATCCTCTGTGTATGGTTTGTTGTGATCCTAGTGATAGTGGATGTTGGTTGATACTTCTAGGTTTGAGTGATTCAGGTTTTATGATCTTTATTTTTTTTGAGATCGGGTTTTATGATCTTAGTGTGATGCAACTTATGTAAAATTCCTCACAATGGCTCAGGTTCATTTTCATATCCTAGCACTCAAATGGGTTCCGTCGTATGAAAATTAATGTCTTCTAAGTTACTGATGCTGATGACCAGATGAAGCATTAAACTATACACTAGAAACATAAGCATCAGGGTAGTGGGGTTTCTGAATTTATAGTCCATTTTATTATTCTAACTAGAGTGGTATTTGCACAATGTCATTTCAGGATGAATGGCATCTACTTATTTAGTCTCTTATTCTAACATTTTTGATAGTTCAAGGGTTCACTGCTTTTCTTTATTTGGTTGATTTGTTCATTCAATATAAGGAAACCAAAGGTGCCTTCTGTCTACTTTACTTTTCGGTCTGTACTGTGTCCAATCTTGACCATAAGTGTCTGGTTAAATGAAGAGCCTAACCAAAATGCTACCTGGTTGTTAGAACAGTCTAGCAATGTAGCCTGTTTGTGCACTATTTCTTTTGTAGTACCCTCATATGAATAACAACCCTTCATTTTAGAGCATCTAAAGGCCTTAACAATTTATACTAGTGCTAAAAATAAGACTAGTACGATTATACTAGTACACTACATCCAAGCTATTTTGTTAAGAAAAATGATGTTCTAGCCGCCGATGTTTTTGCTAGTAGGTTTTCGATGAACATATTTAGGTGATCACTTTTTTTTATGATACTCAGTTAGTGCTTAATGCAAGTGAAACATCTATTTCATACTTTAAGCCGGTACCAAACAGTAAAAGGCAAATGGATTATACAAGTGAAAAGCCTTCACTGAATATTTTACTGTACGTAACATTTGTCGCCATTGAATATTTTATTAAACAATCTATACTACTCCTTCCGATCCAAATTAATATTCTCAGATTTGACTAGATTCGGATGTATCTAGTACAAAAATATGACTAGATACATCCGAATCTAGACAAATGTGAGAACAATATTTTAGATCGGAGGGAGTACCTAAATAAAGTTTAAGTGCAGGAGATGTAGTGTTCCGCTTTTCCTTTGACATATCTATATATATTGTCTTCGAGGAAGAGCAGAACCGGTTGCAGCACACTTGTAAAGAGCCAAGAGCATGCGTTGAACTAATTGTGTGACATACTTTTGAGGAACACAAGTAGAGTTATTATACCTCCTGAGCTTGTTAGAGCCAATCTTGATAGCTCAGTACACTTCACCTAGTGGTTTGCCACTTGTAAGTAAATGCATAATTACATTCAACTAAACAGATTGATCAAATCACAAATAAGTTGACATCTAATGAAAATCTTCTTGTCTTCGTGTTGCAGTTGCAGGGTGGGTAAACATGTATGCCACAGAACAGCAGAAACCTGCAAAAGAAAGGGAGCAGCAGAAACACTTGCCAAGAAAAAATCCCACAGTATTATTTCCAGGTAAAAGAATTGTATCTATTCCAGACGAAGATGCAATCCATAAATGGAGATTATTATAGGCAGAATTCTGTTCCAAATAAGAAAATAAAGCAATGGTCAACTGGACTAAGAACAATAGTGCAATTATATTGGCCTAAGTACCTATTAGATTAGTCTCTCTCATATTTAATTTCTAGAAAACATATGAATGGTTTATTTTGCTTCATTAGATCCAGCATCTTCATACTATCATATGATTAGACTTGTTATAGATGAGTTCACCTTAGAGCTTATAGCTTAAGAGTCCGGATCTTTACAGCCTCCACTTATTGTAAATTAGCATGTTATGTCATACAAATTCAGCTAGTAGTTCCTGCTACTATCAACTAAGAACCTGGTGGGCAAACTATCAATTTCCAGAGTTCTATTCTCAAACTTACCAACATACTTTTACCAGACCAAAAAATTTCAAACATTACTTACTCCTCAATAAGATAACTAATATCGATATTCTGGAGTAGTTGTTTAAAAAATATCTAGAAAGGCTAAAAATAATGACTAAAACATTTGCATTGTGGTTCATTTTTCAAAATTCTGCACCAAGCAGTAAACCCCAGATCGAACAATAGTGTAGCAATCCTCCTGATACATGTGCCAATTTATCTCGCTTATGAAAATTTACATAACAAAATTTGACATAGAAACGTACTTGATTTCAGCGATCTGGATGTCATGGGGCGAGATAAGAAATATCAGAACCACACCGAGGGTGTCACGTAGCGTTGCAGCGGCGGCTCCGTGCAGGCAGATTTGGAGAGCGGAGAGGCCGGGTGACATGGGCATACCCTACAGGTACTCGAGTTTGGCATATACGGTCCAGATACGGCAGAAGCCCACAGTGTTGCCAAGGCCCAATACAGGATTCGGGTGACTCACGGACACTCCAATTGCTTGCAGCGCAAGAAGAAGCTTAAGATAGAAAGTTCAAAGAGATGAACCCTAATCTGTAACTGACTCGACCTAGTACCTAAGACCTAGCCTATCTATATAAAAGCTAGGAGGGGGCGGCGAGGAGGACAATCACAACCCTAGTTTCCACAACCTCGCCAGATTGCATCTGCGCACCCCTGTAACTTTTGACTCCCTAGATAATTCCAAGAGCAGACAAGCAGGAGTAGGGACCTCTACGAGGCCTAAACCTAGGTAAACCTTGCATCCCTGTGTGCTTGTTTGCTAGCCGATTGATGCCTCCAGCGCTCCCTCATCCAAAACCCAAGTCCATAACAATGGGCATTGACGAGTTAAACCCTCGGGAGTGCTGATGTCACGGCTTCTTCGGCCCCATCAACCGTGATCTACAACTCTGCAATAGTGGAGATTCGCTTGCTCTTCAGCACTTTTGACTTCACCGTACACTCGCCCAGCTTTCGAGTCCGTAGGCGACCGAATCGGCTTGGCGATCGGGAGCTTACGCTTCCAAGTTGGTCAGCTGGGCACACTTCGCCTTCCTAATCAGCCGATGGCTCCTGCGATTGCTCCAGCATCATGGTTTCCACCACCAATCAGCACCCTGAGCAAGCTCAGCGCTCCGACAACAGTCGAGGGTACGGACGACGATAGCAGTTACGGATCCAATCTGGGTGACCCGGCCACAAGGACGGGGCCTACAGCTCCGGATCTGAGAGTTGTGGGAGCAATAGCTTTCCCAATCACTTCATGTGCACCGTCATCAACGCAAGCGACATCGGTGTCAATTGCGACAACACCGGCACTGGTATGTCTAATGGCGGGAACAACGCCCCCACCAACGGTTGTCCCACCAATGGCGCGCCCACGCACCCGTCAACAACGTAACAGACGGGAACCCGAACCTCACGGCGAATGGGCACGCCAAGGAGCGCATGTTGATCAAACTCAACGACGTCGAGTGGGCCCGCTGCCACGAGGCTATAAGGGGTAATCCCCTCCCCCTAGGATCATCACAATAGATGATGATGCGCTACCACGGGCTGCTCAACGAGGAGTACAAGCGTCAGTAGCAAACAATCGTGCAACTCGACGAGCGCAGAAAAGTAGCGGACAAGTCGAGTCTTCGACGGGCTCAGCTTTCCTCCATGAGAGGATCCTCTTCCAAGGACAACGACTATGTGGCTGCCAAACGTCGATCTCGACTGGCCCACCTCAGCAACAAGGAGCGCGAAGAAGCCACGAAATTCCTCGACTTTGGCTCTATGATGGTGAATACGCGAGGCAATGTGCTCCCTAAGACGCCGCAAGCAGTGGTGACAGCGGCCACCATGTACCTCCTCAACAACCAGCTGCCATGCATCGATCTATGATCACAGGCCTAGGGCTAGTCGAGGCTGCCCTCATCAAAGAGCCGACACCGGAGCTGAAGAAAGGCAAAACTCTGGAAAAATACTACTACTCGTACTCCTCCAGCAACGACAGCCATGATCTGTCACGGCGATGTCGCTCACAGCGGCATGACCGTGACTACGACGCACGTGATGACATCACGCAGCGCAAGGTCGACAAGATGCGGGCAAGGCGTGCTCATTCGATGGACTCGGAAGATGAGGAGGTGGAGCTCTACGGCACCAGATGCTTCAGTAGGGCCATCACGCAGAAGCGAATGTCTAAGGGGTTCAAACTGCCATCTAAGAACCCGAAATTTGACGGCCTGCAGGACCCGAAGATCTGGCTGGAGGACCACATCTCCTCTGTCAGGCTACATGGTAGAAGCTCAAGCACGACAATGCAATGCCTGCAGCTATAGTTGCAAGGTGCCACCCGCGCATGGCTCAACAATCTCCCGCGCGGATCCATTCGCAGTTGGGAAGATCTGGTCTGCAGCTTCGTGCGCAACTTCAAGGCACTTACAAAAGGCATGCATCAATCGAAGAACTAAGAGGCTACCACCAAAGGTCTGGCGAGTCGCTGCGCTCATACATCCAAAGATAGTCCATCATCAAGAACTCCATAGAAAACATCTCAGAGGACCGTGCAATCGACACGTTCAACGGTGGTGTTTGCCATATAGAGCTCAGAGAGGAGCTGGGCCGCTCAAAGCCCAAAACAATTGACCACTTGATGGAGATCGCGAATTGGTGGGCGGACGGAGAGGACTCGGTGAAAAACCGTACCTACTCTGATGATGACGACGACCTTGGGCGCAAACGCGACCGCCGAGGGAAACGTCGAATGCGCGTCTACGAGGACTGCGAAGAAGTCAACATGGTCGCGGCTGGCTACACCGACAAACGTGACGACAACTTCAACAGCGGATACCGCAGTGGTGGATACCGCGATAGCGGAAAAACCATGCAAGTGTGGCAACGCCGCACTCGCGACGACGCACCTGAGCAATCCATCCAGGACAAACTGTTCGGACCATGCACCATACACTTCTACATTGACAAGCACGATGGGAAGACAAAGTCCAGTCACGTTCTCAAGGACTGTCGCGAGTTCCTCAAGCTCCACGAAGGCTTGGCCCAGATGAATCGCGACGCGATCAACCAAGGATACGGAGCTGCCCCAGGCGCCATGGCTCACGGAGCGCCACCACCACCACCTGGACCACCACCACCTGTGGCTGCACTAGTCTAGAACCGTGGGGGAGAGCCATACCCACGTGCGCTAGGAAATATGGGTATGATCCAAAAGGGGCGTCCCTCAAATCGAGTGCAGAAGGCAATCACTCGCCAAGTCAATTTGGCGATAAACCCTCCACGTTCCACCACTGAGTACCTCAGTGGAAGCGAATCCTGCATCACCTTCGACAAGCGCGACCACCCGCTCCAAGGACCTCGCCCAGGCCACTATCCCCTGGTACTCGAGGCGCAGATCGGGGGCTTCAATATGAGTCGCATCTTCATGGACGGCGGGAGCGGCATCAACCTCATGTTCACAAGTACCTTCTGCGCAATGAGGATCCCTCTGACATGTCTGGAAGTTTCAGACACGACGTTCCATGACATCATCCCAGGAAAGGGAGTGTACCCCCTGGGCAAAATCAACCTCGGCGTCATTTTCGGCACATCGCAGAGAATTTTTGGTGAGAACGCATCGACTTCAAAGTCGTCGACTGGCCCTCATAGTACCACTGCATCCTCGGACGTGTCACGTTCACGAGGTTCATGGTGATACCACACTATGCCTATCTACAGATGAAGATGCCAGGACCAAACGGCATCATCACAATCAACGGAAGCTTCGAGAGGTCCGATAGCTGTGACAGGGAATTCAATAGAATCTCCGAGTCCTTTGGCATGCAGGAGGAACTCGCAAGATTGAAGGAGTCGACAGACAACAGTCTACCTCCTGTGAGCAGACCAAGCTCACCGGATCTATCCTTCGACTCGTCGGTGCATACCAAGAAAGTCCAGGTCCACCCAATGGATCCGGCCAAGACGGCCCTCATCGCCAACAACTTGAGTTCCGCATAGGAACTCGCGCTCGTCGAATTCCTTCGTGAGCACTAGGAAATCTTCGCCTGGTGTCCAGCGGACATGCCAGGGGTTCCCAGGGAATTCGCCGAGCACTCACTCAACGTGAATCTAGACGCAAGGCCAGTCAAGCAGACGATATGACGACTGTCTAAACCAAGAGAAAAAGCAGTCGGTATGGAGATCAACAGACTCCTCGACGCAAATTTCATACGCGAGATCAAGGAAAGCACCTGGCTCGCCAATACAGTGTTGGTGCCTAAAAGACACGGATATCATGCGTATGTGCATGGACTTCACCTCCTTGAACAAGCACTTCCCAAAGGATCACTTACCATTGCCACGGCTCGCCAAAAGGAAGCCATAGCTATTACAGATGGCAACCAAGGAGCAATCTGCTTCTTCGACTTGGACTTTGACTTTGGGGGCCTCATCGAACCCATGGCAGCCTCAAACGCCACAGACTTTCTGGTGGTAGCCCTAGACGCTGCAGTCTTCGCCGCCTTCGCTCGCTGCTGCTCCATAGAATATCTCGCGACTGTATTGATGAGCTGAGGCCCATACTTACCACAGCCAGTAGCGAAGGGAGAAAATACTACCTGTTGGCCATCCGCGTCGACAGGCATCGCCTTGGAGATCGCGCTAGGGTCTAACTCCATGCCATGGGCTTGCGCCATCGTGAGTGCCATGGTGGCGCCGATAGATCACTAGGAGTTCTTGAAATCCATGGGAATACCTTCGGTGTAGGATTCCACCAGGTCATCAAGATTGTCAATTAGGCTGTCCTTGGGGGTAAGGTCCTCCCAGAGGCGACTCAGCACACCTTTGGCCTTCCCCAGCGTCTCTTGGAGGGAGACACCGCGTTCCTCGACTGTGGCCACAGCACCAGCAAGAACATCCTCGCGATGCAAGGCCTGGGCGTCGAAGCTGAGACCAGCAGCATCTGAAGAATACAAGGTGTCAACATAAGGACAAGAAAACCAAGACAGGGAAAATACAAGTGAAGCAGTACAAGTACCTAAGAGTGCCTTCACAGTCGAGAAAAGTTGTTCCGCGAACAACTTCTCCCTCTCAGCAGCAGAAACGCGTAGGTCTTCCTCACGCTTCTGCGACTCCTCTAGGGCTGCGATTGCCTCATCGCGCTTCTTCTCCGCTACCGCAAGCCCCTTCTCGAGGAGAATATCATTTTGCGGCCCGAAAGTTGGGTCGCCCAGGCAACGCGGTACCCAAGTTGATTTTTTTCACTGCGATTCAAAAAGTTGGGGCGCCAATTGCTAAGAGGGGTCTTTCGAGTGAATGATGGCCAAACCCAATATTTTCAAATCGCGCATGTTAAGTCAGGATATTATGTTACACTAGTTCCTGTTGTGCCCCTTCTTTGCTGGTCACTCTTCTTAGCCACCATGCACGTGTCATAGGGGCAAATCCATTACTGTACTTTCCTAACTCTCGACACTGACTCTTGGTATGGCGGCAGTGGTCCCTTTTCTTCCCTTCCCCGACCCTAAATCTGCCGGCGGTGGAGGACCTTTGTTCTCCCTCCCCCAACACTAAATCCGACGGTGGCGGCCCAGCATGTCTTGCAAGGCGAAGGTTGTAGCTACGTCGCCGACAAAGTCAAGTCCATTGGGGCACAAGTCTGGGCTCAACGCGTAGCAGCGGCGAGGTCTTCAGCCCCGGTTAGCGAGGAGGCCAGCAAGATTTTGCTCCCAAGGTACCTACGAGCAGCGGGTTGAAGAGAAAAGCAAGTCCGGTGGTGGATTGTTCGGCTCCGGTGGGCGGATGCAGCACCCAGATCTCGAAGAAAAAACCCGGGAGAAGAGCGAGAGGTGAATTTTTCTTATCTGTGCCTTATCTTGCAAGTAGATTAGTTACGGCATAATAGAATCGACTGAACTGAAATGTTCCCTTTTTAATCAAATTAGGCACAGCTTTGATACAAGGGACCTATATGAGTTCATAGTTCATGTTCGGCAGTACACTGCAAAACTTGATTTTGGTTGCGAGAGGGTTGTGTTTGGGCAAGATGTGCATCTGCTTGTGAATTGTAAAGAGGTTGTGTCTTTTTCGCAGCTGGTAGATATGCTTGCCGCTAGAATTCCCTGGGGTTCTAGATAGAGGACAAAATTGGTGTGGCGCAACATGAATGATACCTATCAGCAAATTGAGCACTCCCATGAGCTTCAGATGGTTTGGGAGTGTTGTGCAGCTGATCGTAAGGTGAAAGTTCAAGCGATGATTGATGATATGTATGCAGATGCTAGAGATCTTGCTACTAGAGCTTCTGCTCCTAGAGAATACAGATCAATAGATGCTGATCTAGATAAGTTCAATATACGCATAGAGGTGGATTCATACATGGCAAAACTTGATGAGGGAGTTAATAAGCCAGTTTCGTCATGTACTGTGGAGATCACTGTCGATTCCAAAAACATAACTCTTGATGAAATGAGAGAGATGGTCGGTAAGGAAATCAGTATTGGCCCTAAGCAGATGGCAAAAATCTGGTGGTGGCATCATAAGAAGCAGCAATTCATAGATGTTTTGGATACTGAAGATCTTATGCAGATTATGCGACGAAAGAAACGAACCAGGAAGGTGTTCTTTCTTGGTACCATTTCTGATGTTGTTGAACAGGTTATAGTGGATGTAGATGCCCCATGTAGTGGCTGAACAAAATGAGGTGGTCGACATTGATGAGATATGATGAGAGTTGCTACCCTAGGCTTGTCATATGGACCGCGGGGTTCCCCTGCCTATATTTGTCATATTGACTGCTGTTGCATTTAGAGCGTGTTTCTGTGATTATGTTTGTTGAGAGATTGCGATATAATGTTGTGCGAGCTACTGAGATTTTCGGACATGTCACTCACTGAAACCATCGTTGTTGTAATAAGACATAAGTACATTGTAGTTGACATGATTATGTTTCTTAAGATGACGTACCGTACTTGTTTCTGTTATTATGTTTGTTGGGACATTGTAATGTAATGTTTTGTGAAACCATGACTGGACAAGTGATGCATAAATACATTGTAGTTGACATGATTATGTTTCTTGAGATGATGTATTGTACTTGTTTCTGTTATTTTGTTTGTTGAGAGATTGTAATGTAATGTTTTGCGAAACCATGATAGGACAAGTGATATGTAAGTACCTTGTAGTCGACATGATTTTGTTTCTTGAGTTGATGTAATATACTTGTTTATGTGGTTACGTTTGTTGAGAGATTGTAATGTGATGTTTTGTGAAACCATGTTGTGATTATGTTTGTTGAGAGATTGTAATGTAATGTTTTGTGAAACCATGACTGAAGAAGTGATGCATAAGTACCTTGTAGTTGACATGATTTTATTTCTTTAGATGATGTAATATACTGGTATGTTTTCGTTAGGCAATGAAATTGGGATGGAGGGAGTGCAGGTTTAATATTTGAAATGACAATGTGTGAAGAGAATCCATATCAGGCAGGAGAGAGTAATCCAGGGAAAGGGCGTGGTATCCATTAAACTATTGTAACATGCCAATTTAGTCATTGTTGTAGCGGTAGAAGGGCTGCTCTCTCTCTCTCTATCTCTCTCTCTCTCCCTCCCTCCCTCTCTCTCTCCCTCTCTCTCTCTCTCTCCCTCTCTCTCTCTCTCTCTCTCTCTCTCTCTCTCTCTCTCTCTCTCTCTCTCTCTCTCTCTCTCTCTCTCTCTCTCTCTCTCTCTCTCGCCGACGCCGACACCATCGCCTGCGACGACGCATTCCTCATACTGTCCTTGAACGGCGAGGACGACTAGTCGAGCAGTGATAGCCTTCTCTCTGACATCGAGTATTCCTTCCACCATGTGAGTTCCTCTGTTTTCTCGGGCTAGGGTTAGGCAATGGTAAATCTCTCGATCTGAGATCCATATGTGCATGCAATCGTGTTCGATTTCAGCTTTGCGTTTACCTATAGGTACCACAGACGATCAATGACTCTGAATGGGAGGGCCTAGATCTCGATGGAGAAGTGCCATGTGACCATGGGCTAAAACTGAGGAGATATGTTGCATTCGAAGGCAGTAACACTGGGAGAAGGTTTTTGGGCTGTATAAATCAGGTTTGTTTACATTATGTGCAACTGTGACATGAAGTAAAATGTATCGTGCATGTTCATAACACTATAGTGTGTGTGTTTTTAGGTTGGCCCGGTGTGTAAAGCAGTAGAGTGGGTGGATCTTGAGTGGCTAGATGCACTTAAGAAATGTTTGTCACAGTTATGGGAGATGTATGAGTTGGAAAGGTCGGGGAGATTTACTGATGTAAGTGATGCAGCTGAACAAAATTACAAGTTGTCGGTACGAAATAAGGAGCTGGAACAAGAAATCGAGAATTTGCAGTTAGAGCTAATTGACGAAATCGATGGGAGCTTGGTCGTTGGAACTGCAAAGAAACTTCAGGATAGTCACAGGTTGCTGATTCATAATGCAGAAAAGGAGAGGGATCAGCTCAGGGAAGACAAGAAGAAGCTAGAGTACTGCATTGTGGATCTGTTGAACGAACTGAAGAAGGCGCGCGAGGGTGAACAAGGACAGACTATAGAGGATAAAGGAAATTCGAGATGAATAATTTATGGTGTGTCAATGCCTGAAACTAGTTAATTGTAAGACTTGTAGTTGTGCTTGCCTAACTAAACCAAACTCAATCCTCGAGCAAACTAATTTCAGACGAACACACATATCATGCATAGAGTTAAGTTCACGCTTACAAAATCACCACTATAGAGGATAAACCATGCAGTTCGGTACTAAATAGACATATGTTGTGTTCAAGTGAGCCTGGCCCGGAGCTGCCTGTTTTCCTCCCTAAGATTGGCCAGCTCCTTTAGTACTATGTCGTGCTTCAGTTGTAGGCTCTAGTGCTCCGTCACGGATTGGAGAATTTGGTCCGTAGCCATACGATTTTCCTTCAAGATCCCTTTCATGATCTCCGTCTGCTTCCTAGCCGAGGTGCGACCTTCACTGTGTAGCTTCGCCCAGCCAGTGTTTAACTCCTTCAGTTTCTGGCAGTTGGTCAAAGGCCAGTTTCTGGGAATTCTACTTCTCCCTTTGGATTTCTATCTTGTCATTTAGCCGGGTCGCCAGGTCCTGGTCAATCTTTTGCCTCTTTCCCTGCAAAAAAAATACATAGTATGGTTTGTTCAGTTCACCAGGACAAGCTGGTTAGTTTCCATAATTAACTAAATCGACTAGTGGCACTATCATAATTTCAAGGAAGAAGCAATCTAGCACTAATCAACATTTTATGAATTGACTAGTGGCACTGTCATAATTTCAATTTCAAAGACAAATAAGTTTTATCTACAGTTTAGTGTGTTGTGGGTTTTTCCCAATATCACCAAATAGTAGTGGGAGAGTCGCAAACTCATAATGCAGAAACCCATGTCCAGATACATAATGGAAAGAGCACATGGTGTCCATTCATGAACATGAACACCAACACATGTCCAGATAGATAAGGAGTTGCCCTAGGATTCTTATTGCACCCTATAATGGGAAGCAGACTTGGGCATTGCTCCCTAAACTCTAAACATTACAAAAGGAGTGGAGGACGAACTGATATTTGTGTCCCCACTAACGGGAATCAGACTTAGGCATTGCTCCGATATGCCTCCAGACATGCCCTTAGCTCCTCGTTCTCCCTCCGAACACCCTCGAGTACGGTGATACTTCTGCCCATGTCCACCTTCATCTCCTTGACTGCATCCAGGCAACGGTTCCTGTCATGGTAGGCTTGGATGGTAGCCTTGGTGTCCTCGACGCATCCTCTGAGTGCCTCGCGGACTTCATCCTATAGGAGAATGCACCTTTCCATGAGATTCTTGTTCTCCTCCGTGAGCTTGTTGATTATCTTGATGGCCTGTTCTTGCCTGTTCAAGTTACAGTCGAGCACTTTCTGCAGCCTAACAACGTCACGTGCAAAATCTAGCGAGATCTCCTGCTGCACAGATAATTGCTTGCATAGGCTCTCATTAGCTTGGGTGAGGGAGCGTGCAAGCTCATGTTGGTTGACAATCTTGGAACTGATCGCGGCCACCTTGTCACGGTACTCGGCCTTCGATCGCAGCAACGTTCATGTTAATTGAAATAGGAATTTTATAATTACACTCCAGATCCTAGGTGAATACTAATACAGATCAAAAAAATCCCCGTTGAATCTATTGACCGCAGTGTTAATAAATGGACCTAGAGATCTATTCATGACCACGATAAACTAATCCTAATCACAAAAAGTCCATAGTGAATCTATGAACAACGATATTAAGGAAAGACCAAGAGATCCAGCCATATTCATGAAAACTAATACAACTCGCAAAAGAAGAAGAAAAACCAATGCGAGGCGGGCAGGATCTAAAAAATCCACATCACAACTCGGAGAAATAATAGCGTGGAGATTTTCTACCTCGCTGAGACATGGAACGGGGCCAAACGGGTCCTGCAACGCCTTTGTCATGGTGGATTTTGGCTCCACGGCTGGCCTATAATACGTAGAAGAGGAAGAGCAAGAAGAAGAAGAAAAACAAGAAGAAGCTGAATAAGATCATGATGGAGAGGGAGATGGAGAATAAGTAGAACAAGAAGACCGTACCGGGAGGAGCCCTCGCCTGCTAGAACATTCAGCGCCATTGTGGGGGGAGATTGGGCCTCGATGAGAGGGTGGGCTTGAGCGGCTGGTAGAGCAAGAAGTGCCTCGTGGCGATTTCTGTCCCATTTCTCCGTGGGGATCGTCGACCGGCCTCGCCCCTTCCTCAGTGGAGCCATGGCTTGCAGGGTGAGGGTGGCGGCGGCAGGTGGAAGGAGATAGTGATTAGTGTGGGAGAAGATTCAAAGAGTATAGGTCATGGTCCAGTAGTACTAGTACTATTATACAAGACCGCCGCGTACGGTCTACCTTCTCAAAGAAGCCAGGGAGGCAGGGGTAGGGAATCGATGGGACTTGTCTTTATTGCGATGGACACTTCAGTGGTCTTGGGCGCCGCCCAAAATCTAGTATATAACAAGGGGAGTGCGAGTCGGGTGGTCATCACGGGAATCGGCACGCACATCCAGCGTGCGTGTTTCACGTGTTGATGGGGCAATGACGCGCGCAACTGATGCACGATCACGTCGACACGTCGAACTCCACGTGACAGGCACGCACGGGATATTTACGAGTCTAGAATATGTTGTGCCACTTTTGTTGTGATCAAATTATGTTTAGTACGTGAGATATTACTTCTTTCTTCTTTTTTGGATAATCGACAAATGCATGCGTGGACATGACGCACGAAACCGCTGCTTGTCCTTGATAAGATCGGCACCCTACTCTGTGTACCCGCCATCGACCATTCAGAGCAACTACCTCGAGCACGATGCCCCCTCGTCGTGGCAATGGCAGGTCCAAGGCGTCCACTGACCGTCCTGCATCCCCGGCTC